>CAUDMG010003297.1:3837500-3938135 GCA_958450375.1 Homarus gammarus | reverse complement strand
ACGGAAGCGCCTTCAGGGGTGTTCCCAGGGACGGCGATGTCCCCAGGGACTCTACCACAGAGGTGGCACCTTTAGGGTTCCTTCAAAGGTGGTGTCTCGCCCAGGATACCTTTTGGGGCGCCACTGCCTACAAGGACCCTCCCAGGAGCTGTGGCGCCTTTATGGGCCCTCCTAGGGCCGGTGGCGCTGCTATGGGCCCTGCTAGTGGCAGTGAGTGCCTTTCTCGGGGCGGCAGGGTCTCTGCCAGGGGCGACGGCACCCCCAGGGGTCCTTCCACACGTGGCATCGCCCCCAAAACTTCATAGTTTTGTCTTACATTTTGCATTCGTCTAGTAATCCCTTACTTAACTGTGATTGGTGGAATAAGAGGTAACATCATCAAATTACAGCCAATAGGAGAACAGAGCAATCAGTCAGCACAACACCCCAACTTATGCTTTGCTGTTGGATATTTATTCTCTATTCACTATTTAAATTCTGGGAGATATGACGTCAAATAAATACACCGCCCATCGCTTTTTCAGTATTTTCGCAACCTGAACAATAAAAAGGAGAATAAATATCTAACAGCAAAACATAAGTTGGGGTGTTGTGCTAATTGATTGCTCTTTTTTCCTATTGGCTGTAATTTGATGACGTTACCTCTTATTCCACCAATCGCAGTTAAGTAAGAGATTACTGGAAGAATGCAATATGTACGACACCACTATCCATTGTTTTGGGGCGCCTCCTCCCCTAGGAGGACCTATTGTGAGCCAAAGGCCTTGGCTGGGTCCCTGGGAGCAGTGGCACCCCATAAAGAGACCTGGGTGGAGCCACCGCCTTTGGAAGGGACCCTGAAGGCGCCCCCGCCGCTGGCAGGGCCTCTGGGAGCACCACGGTCCTTAGGAACGTACCTGGAGGCGCCCCCATCCCTGGAAAGGCCCCTGGGATAACGGCTGTCCTGTGAGGGCCCCTAGGGTTGCCAGCGACCCTAGCAGAGCCAATGGGGGCGCCTCCGTGTCTGTGAGGGTCCCTAGGAGCGAAGCTGTCCCTGTGAGGGTCCCTAGGAGAGTTCCTGTACCTGAGAGGACCATGGCAGCTTGGCTGTTCCTGGAGGAGCCTCTGAGGATGCTGCCTTCTCTGAGAAGGCCCCAAGGATTGCGATTATTCCTAAGAGCACTTCTGGTGCATCCAGCGCCCCTAACAGGACCCTGGGGGCACCGTCGACCCTGAGATGGCACTGGTGGCGCTTCCGTGCCTGGCATGGCCAAGTGATCCTCATAGGGATAGCGGTGTTCCCAGCTTCCCTTACAGGGACGGGTGCGCCTTCGGGGGTGTTCCCAGGGACGGCGACGCCCCCAGGTACCATGCCACAGCGGTGGCGTCTTCAGGGGTCCTTCCATAGGCGGTGTCTCCCCCAGGGTCCCACTATGGGGCGTTACTGACCCCAAGGACCCTGCCAGGGGCCGTGGCGCCCCTATGGGCCCTCCGAGGGCCCGCGGTGCTGCTATGGGCCCTCTTAGTCGCAGTCGGTGCCTTTCCAGGGACGGCAGGGTCTCTGCTATGGGCGACGGCGCCCCCAGGGGCTCTTCCACATGCGGCATCGCCCCAAAAACTTCATAGTTTTGAAGTAAATTTTGCATTCGTCCAGTAATCCCTTACTTAACTGTGATTGGTGGAGCAAGATGTAACGTCATCAAATTACAGCCAATAGGGGAACAGAGTAATTAGTCAGCACAGCACCCTAACTTATGCTTTGCTGTTGGATATTTATTCTCGTTTCACTATTTAAATTCTGGGAGATATTACGTTAAATAAATACACCGCCCATCGCATTTTCAGTAGTATCCCAACCTGAACAATAAGAAGGAGAATAAATACCTAACAGCAAAACATAAGTTGGGGTGTTGTGCTAATTGATTGCTCTGTTTTCCTATTGTCTGTAATTTGATGACGTTACCCTTTATTCCACCAATCACAGTTAAGTAAGAAATTACTGGAAGAATGCAATATGTACGACACCTCTATCCATTGTTTTGGAGAGTCGCCTCCCCTAGGAGGATCTGTTTTGAGCCACAGACCCTGGCAGGGTCCCTGGGAGCAGTGGCGCCCCATAAAGAGGGCTGGGGGTAGCCACCGTTTCTGGAAGGGCCCTTGAAGACGTCTCCGCTGCTGACAGGGTCTCTGGGAGCACCAAGGTCCCTCGGAGGAGCCCCTGAGGACGCCGCCTTCCCTGAGAAGGCCCTTAGGATTGCCATTATTCCTAAGAGAGCCCCTGGTGCATCCAGCGCCCCTGACAGGGTCCCTGGGGGCACCGTCGACCCTGAGAGGGCAATGGTGGCGCCTCCGTGCCTGGCATGACCAAGTGACCTTCATAGGGATAGCGGCGATCCCAGCTTCCCTTACAGGGACGGGGGCGCGTTGAGGGGTGTTCTCAGGAACGGCGACGCCCCCAGGGACCCTACCACAGCGGTGGCGCCTTCAGGGGCCCTTCCAGAGGCGGTGTCTCCCCCAGGGTTCCTTTTTGGGGCGGCACTGCCCACAATTACCCTGCCAGGGGTTGCGGCGCCCCTATGGGCCCTCCTAGGGCCGTCGGCTCTGCTATGGGCCCTGCTAGTGGCAGTGGGTGCCTTTCCAGGGGCGGCAGGGTCTCTGCCAGGGGCGAAGGTGCCCCCAGGGGCCCTTCCAAATGCGGCATCGCCCCAAAAACTTCATAGTTTTGTCTTACATTTTGCATTCGTCCAGTAATCCCTTACTTAACTGTGACTGGTGGAATAAGAGGTATCGTCATCAAATTACAGCCAATAGGAGAACAGCGATCAGTCAGCACAACACCCCAACTTATGCTTTGCTGTTGGATATTTATTCTCGTTTCACTATTTAAATTCTGGGAGATATGACGTTAAATAAATACACATCCCATCGCTTTTTCTGTATTATCGCAACCTGAACAATAAAAAGGAGAATATATATCCAACAGCAAAACATAAGGTGGGATGTTATGCTAATTGATTGCTGTGTTTTCCTATTGGCTGTAATTTGATGATGTTACCTCTTATTCCACCAATCACAGTTAAGTAAGAGATTACTGGAAGAATGCTATATGTACGACACCACAGTCCATTATTTTGGGGCGCCTCCTCCCCTAGGAGGACCTATTGTGAGCCAGAGGTCTTGGCAGGGTCCCTGGGATCAGTTGCGCCCCATAAAGTGTCCTGGGGGGAGCCACCGCCTCCGGAAGGACCTCTGAAGCCGCCATGCCGCTGGCAGGGCCTCTGGGAGGGCCCCTTGTAGTACAACGGTCCCTTGGAACGTACCTGGAGGCGCCCCCGTCCATGGAAAAACCCCTGGGGTCACCGCTGTCCCTGCGAGGTCCCCTTGGGTTACCAGCGCCCCGAAAAAAGCCCATGGGGGCGCCGCCGTGTCTGTGAGGGTCCCTAGGAGCGTTGCCGTCCCTGAGAGGCCCATGGAAACTCGGCTGTTTCTGGAGGAGCCCCTGAGAGAGCCCCTAGGTTTGCCGTTGTCTCTAAGAGCGCCCCTGGTGGATCCAACGCCCTTGGTGGATCCAGCACCCCTGGCAGGTCCTCCTGGCCCACCGCCTACCCTGAGAGGGCCCTGGGGGCGCCTCCATTCCTGGCATGGCCAAGTGACCCTCTCAAGGATAACGTCGATCCCAGGGTCCCTTACAGGGACGGAAGCGCCTTCTGGGGTGTTCCCAGGGACGGCGATGTCCCCAGGGACTCTACCACAGAGGTGGCACCTTTAGGGTTCCTTCAAAGGTGGTGTCTCGCCCAGGATACCTTTTGGGGCGCCACTGCCCACAAGGACCCTGCCAGGGGCCGTGGCGCCCCTATGGGCCCTCCTAGGGCCCGCGGTGCTGCTATGGCCCCTTATTCGCAGTGGGTGCCTTTCCCGGGGCGGCAGGGTCTCTGCCAGGGGCGACGGCACCCCCAGGGGTCCTTCCACACGTGGCATCGCCCCCAAAACTTCATAGTTTTGTCTTACATTTTGCATTCGTCTATTAATCCCTTACTTAACTGTGATTGGTGGAGCAAGATGTTACGTCATCAAATTACAGCCAATAGGGGAACAGAGTAATTAGTCAGCACAGCACCCTAACTTATGCTTTGCTGTTGGATATTTATTCTCGTTTCACGATTTAAATTCTGGGAGATATGACGTTAAATAAATACACCGCCCATCGCATTTTCAGTAGTATCCCAACCTGAACAATAGAAAGGAGAATAAATATCCAACAGCAAAACATAAGTTGGGGTGTTGTGCTAATTGATTGCTCTTTTTTCCTATTAGCTGTAATTTGATGACGTTACCTCTTATTCCACCGAACACAGTTAAGTAAGAGATTACTGGAAGAATGCAATATGTACGACACCACTATCCATTGTTTTGGGGCGCCTCCTCCCCTAGGAGGACCTATTGTGAGCCAAAGGCCTTGGCAGGGTCCCTGGGAGCAGTGGCACCCCATAAAGAGACTTGGGTGGAGCCACCGCCTTTGGAAGGGACCCTGAAGGCGCCCCCGCCGCTGGCAGGGCCTCTGGGAGCACCATGGTCCTTAGGAACGTACCTGGAGGCGCCCCCATCCCTGGAAAGGCCCCTGGGATAACGGCTGTCCTGTGAGGGCCCCTAGGGTTGCCAGCGACCCTAGCAGAGCCCATGGGGGCGCCTCCGTGTCTGTGAGGGTCCCTAGGAGCGAAGCTGTCCCTGTGAGGGTCCCTAGGAGAGTTCCTGTACCTGAGAGGACCATGGCAGCTTGGCTCTTCCTGGAGGAGCCTCTGAGGATGCTGCCTTCTCTGAGAAGGCCCCAAGGATTGCGATTATTCCTAAGAGCGCTTCTGGTGCATCCAGCGCCCCTAACAGGACCCTTGGGGCACCGTCGACCCTGAGATGGCACTGGTGGCGCATCCGTGCCTGGCATGGCCAAGTGATCCTCATAGGGATAGCGGTGTTCCCAGCTTCCCTTACAGGGACGGGAGCGCCTTCGGGGGTGTTCCCAGGGACGGCGACGCCCCCAGGTACCATGCCACAGCGGTGGCGCCTTCAGGGGTCCTTCCAGAGGTTGGTGTCTCCCCCAGGGTCCCACTATGGAGCGTTACTGACCCCAAGGACCCTGCCAGGGGCCGTGGCGCCCCTATGGGCCCTCCTAGGGCCCGCGGTGCTGCTATGGGCCCTCTTAGTCGCAGTGGGTGCCTTTCCAGGGGCGGCAGGGTCTCTGCCATGGGCGACGGCGCCCCCAGGGGCCCTTCCACATGCGGCATCGCCCCAAAAACTTCATAGTTTTGAAGTAAATTTTGCAATCGTCTAGTAATCCCTTACTTAACTGTAATTGGTGGAGCAAGATGTAACGTCATCAAATTACAGCCAATAGGGGAACAGAATAATTAGTCAGCACAGCACCCTAACTTATGCTTTGCTGTTGGATATTTATTCTCGTTTCTCGATTTAAATTCTGGGAGATATGACGTTAAAATACATACACCGCCCATCGCATTTTCAGTAGTATCCCAACCTGAACAATAAAAAGGAGAATAAATATCTAACAGCAAAACATAAGTTGGGGTGTTGTGCTAATTGATTGCTCTGTTTTCCTATTGTCTGTAATTTGATGACGTTATCCTTTATTCCACCAGTCACAGTTAAGTAAGAAATTACTGGAAGAATGCAATATGTACGACACCTCTATCCATTGTTTTGGAGAGCCACCTCCCCTAGGAGGACCTGTTTTGAGCCACAGAACTTGGCAGGGTCCCTGGGAGCAGTGGCGCCCCATAAAGAGGCCTGGGGGTAGCCACCGTGTCTGGAAGGGCCCTTGAAGGCGCCTCCGCTGCTGGGAGGGTCTCTGGGAGCACCAAGGTCCCTCGGAACGTACCTGGAGGCGCCCCCGTCCCTGGAAAAGTTCCTGGGATCACGGCTGTCCTGTGAAGGCCCCTAGGGTTGCCAGCACCCCTAGCAGAGCCCATGGGGGCGCCACCGTGTGTGTGAGGGTCCTTTGAAGCGATGCTGTCCCTGTGAGGGTCCCTACGAGCGTTGCTGTCCCTGAGAGGCCCAAGGCAGCTCGGCTGGTCCTGGAGGAGCCCCTGAGGACGCCGCCTTCCCTGAGAAGGCCCTTAGGATTGCCATTATTCCAAAGAGAGCCCCTGGTGCATCCAGCGCCCCTGACAGGGTCCCTGGTGGCACCGTCGACCCTGAGATGGCACTGGTGGCGCTTCCGTGCCTGGCATGGCCAAGTGACCCTCATAGGGATAGCGGTGTTCCCAGCTTCCCTTACAGGGACGGGAGCGCCTTCGGGGGTGTTCCCAGGAACGGCGACGCCCCCAGGTACCATGCCACAGCGGTGGCGCCTTCAGGGGTCCTTCCAGAGGCGGTGTCTCCCCCAGGGTCCCACTATGGGGCGCTACTGCCCCCAAGGACCCTGCCAGGGGCCGGGGCGCCCCTATGGGCCCTCCTAGGGCCCGCGGTGCTGCTATGGCCCCTTATTCGCAGTGGGTGCCTTTCCCGGGGCGGCAGGGTCTCTGCCAGGGGCGACGGCACCCCCAGGGGTCCTTCCACACGTGGCATCGCCCCCAAAACTTCATAGTTTTGTCTTACATTTTGCATTCGTCTATTAATCCCTTACTTAACTGTGATTGGTGGAGCAAGATGTAACGTCATCAAATTACAGCCAATAGGGGAACAGAGTAATTAGTCAGCACAGCACCCTAACTTATGCTTTGCTGTTGGATATTTATTCTCGTTTCACGATTTAAATTCTGGGAGATATGACGTTAAATAAATACACCGCCCATCGCATTTTCAGTAGTATCCCAACCTGAACAATAGAAAGGAGAATAAATATCCAACAGCAAAACATAAGTTGGGGTGTTGTGCTAATTGATTGCTCTTTTTTCCTATTGGCTGTAATTTGATGACGTTACCTCTTATTCCACCGATCACAGTTAAGTAAGAGATTACTGGAAGAATGCAATATGTACGACACCACTATCCATTGTTTTGGGGCGCCTCCTCCCCTAGGAGGACCTATTGTGAGCCAAAGGCCTTGGCAGGGTCCCTGGGAGCAGTGGCACCCCATAAAGAGACTTGGGTGGAGCCACCGCCTTTGGAAGGGACCCTGAAGGCGCCCCCGCCGCTGGCAGGGCCTCTGGGAGCACCACGGTCCTTAGGAACGTACCTGGAGGCGCCCCCATCCCTGGAAAGGCCCCTGGGATAACGGCTGTCCTGTGAGGGCCCCTAGGGTTGCCAGCGACCCTAGCAGAGCCCATGGGGGCGCCTCCGTGTCTGTGAGGGTCCCTAGGAGCGAAGCTGTCCCTGTGAGGGTCCCTAGGAGAGTTCCTGTACCTGAGAGGACCATGGCAGCTTGGCTCTTCCTGGAGGAGCCTCTGAGGATGCTGCCTTCTCTGAGAAGGCCCCAAGGATTGCGATTATTCCTAAGAGCGCTTCTGGTGCATCCAGCGCCCCTAACAGGACCCTGGGGGCACCGTCGACCCTGAGATGGCACTGGTGGCGCTTCCGTGCCTGGCATGGCCAAGTGATCCTCATAGGGATAGCGGTGTTCCCAGCTTCCCTTACAGGGACGGGAGCGCCTTCGGGGGTGTTCCCAGGGACGGCGACGCCCCCAGGTACCATGCCACAGCGGTGGCGCCTTCAGGGGTCCTTCCAGAGGTTGGTGTCTCCCCCAGGGTCCCACTATGGAGCGTTACTGACCCCAAGGACCCTGCCAGGGGCCGTGGCGCCCCTATGGGCCCTCCTAGGGCCCGCGGTGCTGCTATGGGCCCTCTTAGTCGCAGTGGGTGCCTTTCCAGGGGCGGCAGGGTCTCTGCCATGGGCGACGGCGCCCCCAGGGGCCCTTCCACATGCGGCATCGCCCCAAAAACTTCATAGTTTTGAAGTAAATTTTGCATTCGTCTAGTAATCCCTTACTTAACTGTAATTGGTGGAGCAAGATGTAACGTCATCAAATTACAGCCAATAGGGGAACAGAATAATTAGTCAGCACAGCACCCTAACTTATGCTTTGCTGTTGGATATTTATTCTCGTTTCTCTATTTAAATTCTGGGAGATATGACGTTAAATAAATACACCGCCCATCGCATTTTCAGTAGTATCCCAACCTGAACAATAAAAAGGAGAATAAATATCTAACAGCAAAACATAAGTTGGGGTGTTGTGCTAATTGATTGCTCTGTTTTCCTATTGTCTGTAATTTGATGACGTTATCCTTTATTCCACCAGTCACAGTTAAGTAAGAAATTACTGGAAGAATGCAATATGTACGACACCTCTATCCATTGTTTTGGAGAGCCACCTCCCCTAGGAGGACCTGTTTTGAGCCACAGAACTTGGCAGGGTCCCTGGGAGCAGTGGCGCCCCATAAAGAGGCCTGGGGGCAGCCACCGTGTCTGGAAGGGCCCTTGAAGGCGCCTCCGCTGCTGGGAGGGTCTCTGGGAGCACCAAGGTCCCTCGGAACGTACCTGGAGGCGCCCCCGTCCCTGGAAAAGTTCCTGGGATCACGGCTGTCCTGTGAAGGCCCCTAGGGTTGCCAGCACCCCTAGCAGAGCCCATGGGGGCGCCACCGTGTGTGTGAGGGTCCTTTGAAGCGTTGCTGTCCCTGTGAGGGTCCCTACGAGCGTTGCTGTCCCTGAGAGGCCCAAGGCAGCTCGGCTGGTCCTGGAGGAGCCCCTGAGGACGCCGCCTTCCCTGAGAAGGCCCTTAGGATTGCCATTATTCCAAAGAGAGCCCCTGGTGCATCCAGCGCCCCTGACAGGGTCCCTGGTGGCACCGTCGACCCTGAGAGGGCAATGGTGGCGCCTCCGTGCCTGGCTTGACCAAGTGACCTTCATAGGGATAGCGGCGATCCCAGCTTCCCTTACAGGGACGGGGTCGCCTTTTAGGGGTGTTCTCAGGAACGGCGACGCCCCCAGGGACCCTACCACAGCGGTGGCGCCTTCAGGGGCCCTTCCAGAGGCGGTGTCTCCCCCAGGGTACCTTTTTGGGGCGGCACTGCCCACAATTACCCTGCCAGGGGTTGCGGCGCCCCTATGGGCCCTCCTAGGGCCGGCGGCTCTGCTATGGGCCCTGCTAGTGGCAGTGGGTGCCTTTCCAGGGGCGGCAGGGTCTCTGCCAGGGGCGAAGGTGCCCCCAGGGGCCCTTCCAAATCCGGCATCGCCCCAAAAACTTCATAGTTTTGTCTTACATTTTGCATTCGTCCAGTAATCCCTTACTTAACTGTGATTGGTGGAATAAGAGGTATCGTCATCAAATTACAGCCAATAGGAGAACAGAGCGATCAGTCAGCACAACACCCCAACTTATGCTTTGCTGTTGGATATTTATTCTCGTTTCACTATTTAAATTCTGGGAGATATGACGTTAAATAAATACACATCCCATCGCTTTTTCTGTATTATCGCAACCTGAACAATAAAAAGGAGAATAAATATCCAACAGCAAAACATAAGGTGGGGTGTTATGCTAATTGATTGCTGTGTTTTCCTATTGGCTGTAATTTGATGATGTTACCTCTTATTCCACCAATCACAGTTAAGTAAGAGATTACTGGAAGAATGCAATATGTACGACACCACAGTCCATTATTTTGGGGCGCCTCCTCCCCTAGGAGGACCTATTGTGAGCCAGAGGTCTTGGCAGGGTCCCTGGGATCAGTTGCGCCCCATAAAGTGTCCTGGGGGGAGCCACCGCCTCCGGAAGGACCCCTGAAGCCGCCATGCCGCTGGCAGGGCCTCTGGGAGGGCCCCTGGGAGTACAACGGTCCCTTGGAACGTACCTGGAGGCGCCCCCGTCCATGGAAAAACCCCTGGGGTCACCGCTGTCCCTGCGAGGTCCCTTTGGGTTACCAGCGCCCCGAAAAAAGCCCATGGGGACGCCGCCGTGTCTGTGAGGGTCCCTAGGAGCGTTGCCGTCCCTGAGAGGCCCATGGAAACTCGGCTGTTTCTGGAGGAGCCCCTGAGAACGCCGCCTTCCCTGAGAAAGCCCCTAGGATTGCCGTTGTCTCTAAGAGCGCCCCTGGTGGATCCAACGCCCTTGGTGGATCCAGCGCCCCTGGCAGGTCCTCCTGGCCCACCGCCGACCCTGAGAGGGCCCTGGGGGCGCCTCCATTCCTGGCATGGCCAAGTGACCCTCTCAAGGATAACGTCGATCCCAGGGTCCCTTACAGGGACGGAAGCGCCTTCAGGGGTGTTCCCAGGGACGGCGATGTCCCCAGGGACTCTACCACAGAGGTGGCACCTTTAGGGTTCCTTCAAAGGTGGTGTCTCGCCCAGGATACCTTTTGGGGCGCCACTGCCCACAAGGACCCTCCCAGGAGCTGTGGCGCCTTTATGGGCCCTCCTAGGGCCGGTGGCGCTGCTATGGGCCCTGCTAGTGGCAGTGAGTGCCTTTCCCGGGGCGGCAGGGTCTCTGCCAGGGGCGACGGCGCCCCCAGGGGTCCTTCCACACGTGGCATCGCCCCCAAAACTTCATAGTTTTGTCTTACATTTTGCATTCGTCTAGTAATCCCTTACTTAACTGTGATTGGTGGAATAAGAGGTAACATCATCAAATTACAGCCAATAGGAGAACAGAGCAATCAGTCAGCACAACACCCCAACTTATGCTTTGCTGTTGGATATTTATTCTCTATTCACTATTTAAATTCTGGGAGATATGACGTCAAATAAATACACCGCCCATCGCTTTTTCAGTATTTTCGCAACCTGAACAATAAAAAGGAGAATAAATATCTAACAGCAAAACATAAGTTGGGGTGTTGTGCTAATTGATTGCTCTTTTTTCCTATTGGCTGTAATTTGATGACGTTACCTCTTATTCCACCGATCACAGTTAAGTAAGAGATTACTGGAAGAATGCAATATGTACGACACCACTATCCATTGTTTTGGGGCGCCTCCTCCCCTAGGAGGACCTATTGTGAGCCAAAGGCCTTGGCAGGGTCCCTGGGAGCAGTGGCACCCCATAAAGAGACCTGGGTGGAGCCACCGCCTTTGGAAGGGACCCTGAAGGCGCCCCCGCCCCTGGCAGGGCCTCTGGGAGCACCACGGTCCTTAGGAACGTACCTGGAGGCGCCCCCATCCCTGGAAAGGCCCCTGGGATAACGGCTGTCCTGTGAGGGCCCCTAGGGTTGCCAGCGACCCTAGCAGAGCCCATGGGGGCGCCCCGTGTCTGTGAGGGTCCCTAGGAGCGAAGCTGTCCCTGTGAGGGTCCCTAGGAGAGTTCCTGTACCTGAGAGGACCATGGCAGCTTGGCTGTTCCTGGAGGAGCCTCTGAGGATGCTGCCTTCTCTGAGAAGGCCCCAAGGATTGCGATTATTCCTAAGAGCGCTTCTGGTGCATCCAGCGCCCCTAACAGGCCCCTTGGGGCACCGTCCACCCTGAGATGGCACTGGTGGCGCTTCCGTGCCTGGCATGGCCAAATGACCCTCATAGGGATAGCGGTGTTCCCAGCTTCCCTTACAGGGACGGGAGCGCCTTCAGGGGTGTTCCCAGGGACGGCGATGTCCCCAGGGACTCTACCACAGAGGTGGCACCTTTAGGGTTCCTTCAAAGGTGGTGTCTCGCCCAGGATACCTTTTGGGGCGCCACTGCCCACAAGGACCCTCCCAGGAGCTGTGGCGCCTTTATGGGCCCTCCTAGGGCCGGTGGCGCTGCTATGGGCCCTGCTAGTGGCAGTGAGTGCCTTTCCCGGGGCGGCAGGGTCTCTGCCAGGGGCGACGGCACCCCCAGGGGTCCTTCCACACGTGGCATCGCCCCCAAAACTTCATAGTTTTGTCTTACATTTTGCATTCGTCTAGTAATCCCTTACTTAACTGTGATTGGTGGAATATGAGGTAACATCATCAAATTACAGCCAATAGGAGAACAGAGCAATCAGTTAGCACAACACCCCAACTTATGCTTTGCTGTTGGATATTTATTCTCTATGCACTATTTAAATTCTGGGAGATATGACGTCAAATAAATACACCGCCCATCGCTTTTTCAGCATTTTCGCAACCTGAACAATAAAAAGGAGAATAAATATCTAACAGCAAAACATATGTTGGGGTGTTGTGCTAATTGATTGCTCTTTTTTCCTATTGGCTGTAATTTGATGACGTTACCTCTTATTCCACGGATCACAGCTAAGTAAGAGATTACTGGAAGAATGCAATATGTACGACACCACTATCCATTGTTTTGGGGCGCCTCCTCCCCTAGGAGGACCTATTGTGAGCCAAAGGCCTTGGCAGGGTCCCTGGGAGCAGTGGCACCCCATAAAGAGACCTGGGTGGAGCCACCGCCTTTGGAAGGGACCCTGAAGGCGCCCCCGCCGCTGGCAGGGCCTCTGGGAGCACCACGGTCCTTAGGAACATACCTGGAGGCGCCCCCATCCCTGGAAAGACCTCTGGGATAACGGCTGTCCTGTGAGGGCCCCTAGGGTTGCCAGCGACCCTAGCAGAGCCCATGGGGGCGCCTCCGTGTCTGTGAGGGTCCCTAGGAGCGAAGCTGTCCCTGTGAGGGTCCCTAGGAGAGTTCCTGTACCTGAGAGGACCATGGCAGCTTGGCTGTTCCTGGAGGAGCCTCTGAGGATGCTGCCTTCTCTGAGAAGGCCTCAAGGATTGCGATTATTCCTAAGAGCACTTCTGGTGCATCCAGCGCCCCTAACAGGACCCTGGGGGCACCGTCGACCCTGAGATGGCACTGGTGGCGCTTCCGTGCCTGGCATGGCCAAGTGACCCTCATAGGGATAGCGGTGTTCCCAGCTTCCCTTACAGGGACGGGAGCGCCTTCGGGGGTGTTCCCAGGGACGGCGACGCCCCCAGGTACCATGCCACAGCGGTGGCGCCTTCAGGGGTCCTTCCAGAGGCGGTGTCTCCCACAGGATCCCACTATGGGGCGTTACTGCCCCCAAGGACCCTGCCAGGGGCCGTGGCGCCCCTATGGGCCCTCCTAGGGCCCGCGGTGCTGCTATGGGCCCTCTTATTCGCAGTGGGTGCCTTTCCAGGGGGGGCAGGGTCTCTGCCATGGGGGACGGCGCCCCCAGGGGCCCTTCCACATGCGGCATCGCCCCAAAAACTTCATAGTTTTGAAGTAAATTTTGCATTCGTCCAGTAATCCCTTACTTAACTGTGATTGGTGGAGCAAGATGTAACGTCATAAAATTACAGCCAATAGGGGAACAGAGTAATTAGTCAGCACAGCACCCTAACTTATGCTTTGCTGTTGGATATTTATTCTCGGTTCACTATTTAAATTCTGGGAGATATGACGTTAAATAAATTCACCGCACATCGCATTTTCAGTAGTATCCCAACCTGAACAATAGAAAGGAGAATAAATATCCAACAGCAAAACATAAGTTGGGGTGTTGTGCTAATTGATTGCTCTTTTTTCCTATTGGCTGTAATTTGATGACGTTACCTCTTATTCCACCGATCACAGTTAAGTATGAGATTACTGGAAGAATGCAATATGTACGACACCACTATCCATTGTTTTGGGGCGCCTCCTCCCGTAGGAGGACCTATTGTGAGCCAAAGGCCTTGGCAGGGTCCCTGGGAGCAGTGGCGCCCCATAAAGAGGCCTGGGGGTAGCCACCGTGTCTGGAAGGGCCCTTGAAGGCGCCTCCGCTGCTGGCAGGGTCTCTGGGAGCACCAAGGTCCCTCGGAACGTACCTGGAGGCGCCCCCGTCCCTGGAAAAGTTCCTGGGATCACGGCTGTCCTGTGAAGGCCCTTAGGGTTGCCAGCACCGCGAGCAGAGCCCATGGGGGCACCACCGTGTGTGTGAGGGTCCTTTGAAGCGTTGCTGTCCCTGTGAGGGTCCCTACGAGCGTTGCTGTCCCTGAGAGTCCCAAGGCAGCTCGGCTGGTCCTGGAGGAGCCCCTGAGGACGCCGCCTTCCCTGAGAAGGCCCTTAGGATTGTCATTATTCCTAAGAGAGCCCCTGGTGCATCCAGCGCCCCTGACAGGGTCCCTGGGGGCACCGTCGACCATGAGAGGGCAATGGTGGCGCCTCCGTGCCTGGCATGACCAAGTGACCTTTATAGGGATAGCGGCGATCCCAGCTTCCCTTACAGGGACGGGGGCGCCTTCAGGGGTGTTCCCAGGGACGGCGACGCCCCCAGGTACCATGCCACAGCGGTGGCGCCTTCAGGGGTCCTTCCATAGGCGGTGTCTCCCCCAGGGTCCCACTATGGGGCGTTACTGACCCCAAGGACCCTGCCAGGGGCCGTGGCGCCCCTATGGGCCCTCCTAGGGCCCGCGGTGCTGCTATGGGCCCTCTTAGTCGCAGTGGGTGCCTTTCCAGGGGCGGCAGTGTCTCTGCCATGGGCGACGGCGCCCCCAGGGGCCCTTCCACATGCGGCATCGCCCCAAAAACTTCATAGTTTTGAAGTAAATTTTGCATTCGTCCAGTAATCCCTTACTTAACTGTGATTGGTGGAGCAAGATGTAACGTCATCAAATTACAGCCAATAGGGGAACAGAGTAATTAGTCAGCACAGCACCCTAACTTATGCTTTCCTGTTGGATATTTATTCTCGTTTCTCTATTTAAATTCTGGGAGATATGACGTTAAATAAATACACCGCCCATCGCATTTTCAGTAGTATCCCAACCTGAACAATAAAAAGGAGAATAAATATCTAACAGCAAAACATAAGTTGGGGTGTTGTGCTAATTGATTGCTCCGTTTTCCTATTGTCTGTGATTTGATGACGTTACCCTTTATTCCACCAATCACAGTTAAGTAAGAATTTACTGGAAGAATGCAATATGTACGACACCTCTATCCATTGTTTTGGAGAGCCGCCTCCCCTAGGAGGACCTGTTTTGAGCCACAGACCTTGGCAGGGTCCCTGGGAGCAGTGGCGCCCCATAAAGAGGCCTGGGGGTAGCCACCGTGTCTGGAAGGGCCCTTGAAGGCGCCTCCGCTGCTGGGAGGGTCTCTGGGAGCACCAAGGTCCCTCGGAGGAGCCCCTGAGGACGCCGCCTTCCCTGAGAAGGCCCTTAGGATTGCCATTATTCCTAAGAGAGCCCCTGGTGCATCCAGCGCCCCTGACAGGATCCCTGGGGGCACCGTCGACCCTGAGAAGGCAATGGTGGCCCGTCCGTGCCTGGCATGACCAAGTGACCTTCATAGGGATAGCGGCGATCCCAGCTTCCCTTACAGGGACGGGAGCGCCTTCAGGGGTGTTCTCAGGAACGGCGACGCCCCCAGGGACCCTACCACAGCGGTGGCGCCTTCAGGGGCCCTTCCAGAGGCGGTGTCTCCCCCAGGGTACCTTTTTGGGGCGGCACTGCCCACAATTACCCTGCCAGGGGTTGCGGCGCCCCTATAGGTCCTCCTAGGGCCGGCGGCTCTGCTATGGGCCCTGCTAGTGGCAGTGGGTGCCTTTCCAGGGGCGGCAGGGTCTCTGCCAGGGGCGAAGGTGCCCCCAGGGGCCCTTCCAAATGCGGCAACGCCCCAAAAACTTCATAGTTTTGTCTTACATTTTGCATTCGTCCAGTAATCCCTTACTTAACTATGACTGGTGGAATAAGAGGTATCGTCATCAAATTATAGCCAATAGGAGAACAGAGCGATCAGTCAGCACAACACCCCAACTTATGCTTTGCTGTTGGATATTTATTCTCGTTTCACTATTTAAATTCTGGGAGATATGACGTTAAATAAATACACATCCCATCGCTTTTTCTGTATTATCGCAACCTGAACAATAAAAAGGAGAATAAATATCCAACAGCAAAATATAAGGTGGGATGTTATGCTAATTGATTGCTGTGTTTCCTATTGGCTGTAATTTGATGATGTTACCTCTTATTCCACCAATCACAGTTAAGTAAGAGATTACTGGAAGAATGCAATATGTACGACACCACAGTCCATTATTTTGGGGCGCCTCCTCCCCTAGGAGGACCTATTGTGAGCCAGAGGTCTTGGCAGGGTCCCTGGGATCAGTTGCGCCCCATAAAGTGTCCTGGGGGGAGCCACCGCCTCCGGAAGGACCCCTGAAGCCGCCATGCCGCTGGCAGGGCCTCTGGGAGGGCCCCTGGGAGTACAACGGTCCCTTGGAACGTACCTGGAGGCGCCCCCGTCCATGGAAAAACCCCTGGGGTCACCGCTGTCCCTGCGAGGTCCCCTTGGGTTACCAGCGACCCGAAAAAAGCCCATGGGGGCGCCGCCGTGTCTGTGAGGGTCCCTAGGAGCGTTGCCGTCCCTGAGAGGCCCATGGAAACTCGGCTGTTTCTGGAGGAGCCCCTGAGAACGCCGCCTTCCCTGAGAAAGCCCCTAGGATTGCCGTTGTCTCTAAGAGCGCCCCTGGTGGATCCAACGCCCTTGGTGGATCCAGCGCCCCTGGCAGGTCCTCCTGGCCCACCGCCGACCCTGAGAGGGCCCTGGGGGCGCCTCCATTCCTGGCATGGCCAAGTGACCCTCTCAAGGATAACGTCGATCCCAGGGTCCCTTACAGGGACGGAAGCGCCTTCAGGGGTGTTCCCAGGGACGGCGATGTCCCCAGGGACTCTACCACAGAGGTGACACCTTTAGGGTTCCTTCAAAGGTGGTGTCTCGCCCAGGATACCTTTTGGGGCGCCACTGCCTACAAGGACCCTCCCAGGAGCTGTGGCGCCTTTATGGGCCCTCCTAGGGCCGGTGGCGCTGCTATGGGCCCTGCTAGTGGCAGTGAGTGCCTTTCCCGGGGCGGCAGGGTCTCTGCCAGGGGCGACGGCACCCCCAGGGGTCCTTCCACACGTGGCATCGCCCCCAAAACTTCATAGTTTTGTCTTACATTTTGCATTCGTCTAGTAATCCCTTACTTAACTGTGATTGGTGGAATAAGAGGTAACATCATCAAATTGCAGCCAATAGGAAAAGAGAGCAATCAGTCAGCACAACACCCCAACTTATGCTTTGCTGTTGGATATTTATTCTCTATTCACTATTTAAATTCTGGGAGATATGACGTTAAATAAATACACCGCCCATCGCATTTTCAGTAGTATCCCAACCTGAACAATAAAAAGGAGAATAAATATCCAACAGCAAAACATAAGTTGGGGTGTTGTGCTAATTGATTGCTCTTTTTTCCTATTGGCTGTAATTTGATGACGTTACCTCTTATTCCACGGATCACAGTTAAGTAAGAGATTACTGGAAGAATGCAATATGTACGACACCACTATCCATTGTTTTGGGGCGCCTCCTCCCCTAGGAGGACCTGTTGTGAGCCAAAGGCCTTGGCAGGGTCCCTGGGAGCAGTGGCACCCCATAAAGAGACCTGGGTGGAGCCACCGCCTATGGAAGGGACCCTGAAGGCGCCCCCGCCGCTGGCAGGGCCTCTGGGAGCACCACGGTCCTTAGGAACGTACCTGGAGGCGCCCCCATCCCTGGAAAGGCCCCTGGGATAACGGCTGTCCTGTGAGGGCCCCTAGGGTTGCCAGCGACCCTAGCAGAGCCCATGGGGGCGCCTCCGTGTCTGTGAGGGTCCCTAGGAGCGAAGCTGTCCCTGTGAGGGTCCCTAGGAGAGTTCCTGTACCTGAGAGGACCATGGCAGCTTGGCTGTTCCTGGAGGAGCCTCTGAGGATGCTGCCTTCTCTGAGAAGGCCCTAAGGATTGCGATTTTTCCTAAGAGCGCTTCTGGTGTATCCAGCGCCCCTAACAGGACCCTGGGGGCACCGTCGACCCTGAGATGGCACTGGTGGCGCTTCCGTGCCTGGCATGGCCAAGTGATCCTCATAGGGATAGTGGTGTTCCCAGCTTCCCTTACAGGGACGAGAGCGCCTTCGGGGGTGTTCCCAGGGACGGCGACGCCCCCAGGTACCATGCCACAGCGGTGGAGCCTTCAGGGGTCCTTCCAGAGGCGGTGTCTCCCCCAGGGTCCCACTATGGGGCGTTACTGCCCCCAAGGTCCCTGCCAGGGGCCGTGGCGCCCCTATGGGCCCTCCTAGGGCCCGCGGTGCTGCTATGGGCCATCTTATTCGCAGTGGGTGCCTTTCCAGGGGCGGCAGGGTCTCTGCCATGGGCGACGGCGCCCCCAGGGGCCCTTCCACATGCGGCATCGCCCCAAAAACTTCATAGTTTTGAAGTAAATTTTGCATTCGTCCAGTAATCCCTTACTTAACTGTGATTGGTGGAGCAAGATGTAACGTCATCAAATTACAGCCAATAGGGGAACAGAGAAATTAGTCAGCACAGCACCCTAACTTATGCTTTGCTGTTGGATATTTATTCTCGTTTCACGATTTAAATTCTGGGAGATATGACGTTAAATAAATACACCGCCCATCGCATTTTCAGTAGTATCCCAACCTGAACAATAGAAAGGAGAATAAATATCCAACAGCAAAACATAAGTTGGGGTGTTGTGCTAATTGATTGCTCTTTTTTCCTATTGGCTGTAATTTGATGACGTTACCTCTTATTCCACCGATCACAGTTAAGTAAGAGATTACTGGAAGAATGCAATATGTACGACACCACTATCCATTGTTTTGGGGCGCCTCCTCCCCTAGGAGGACCTATTGTGAGCCAAAGGCCTTGGCAGGGTCCCTGGGAGCAGTGGCACCCCATAAAGAGACCTGGGTGGAGCCACCGCCTTTGGAAGGGACCCTGAAGGCGCCCCCGCCGCTGGCAGGGCCTCTGGGAGCACCACGGTCCTTAGGAACATACCTGGAGGCGCCCCCATCCCTGGAAAGACCCCTGGGATAACGGCTGTCCTGTGAGAGCCCCTAGGGTTGCCAGCGACCCTAGCTGAGCCCATGGGGGCGCCTCCGTGTCTGTGAGGGTCCCTAGGAGCAAAGCTGTCCCTGTGAGGGTCCCTAGGAGAGTTCCTGTACCTGAGAGGACCATGGCAGCTTGGCTCTTCCTGGAGGAGCCTCTGAGGATGCTGCCTTCTCTGAGAAGGCCCCAAGGATTGCGATTATTCCTAAGAGCGCTTCTGGTGCATCCAGCGCCCCTAACAGGACCCTGGGGGCACCGTCGACCCTGAGATGGCACTGGTGGCGCTTCCGTGCCTGGCATGGCCAAGTGACACTCATAGGGATAGCGGTGTTCCCAGCTTCCCTTACAGGGACGGGAGCGCCTTCCGGGGTGTTCCCAGGGACGGCGACGCCCCCAGGTACCATGCCACAGCGGTGGCGCCTTCAGGGGTCCTTCCAGAGGCGGTGTCTCCCCCAGGGTCCCACTATGGGGCGTTACTGCCCCCAAGGACCTTGCCAGGGGCCATGGCGCCCCTATGGGCCCTCCTAGGGCCCGCGGTGCTGCTATGGGCCCTCTTATTCGCAGTGGGTGCCTTTCCAGGGGGGGCAGGGTCTCTGCCATGGGCGACGGCGCCCCCAGGGGCCCTTCCACATGCGGCATCGCCCCAAAAACTTCATAGTTTTGAAGTAAATTTTGCATTCGTCCAGTATTCCCTTACTTAACTGTGATTGGTGGAGCAAGATGTAACGTCATCAAATTACAGCCAATAGGGGAACAGAGTAATTAATCAGCACAGCACCCTAACTTATGCTTTGCTGTTGGATATTTATTCTCGTTTCACTATTTAAATTCTGGGAGATATGACGTTAAATAAATACACCGCCCATCGCATTTTCAGTAGTATCCCAACCTGAACAATAGAAAGGAGAATAAATATCCAACAGCAAAACATAAGTTGGGGTGTTGTGCTAATTGATTGCTCTATTTTCCTATTGTCTGTAATTTGATGACGTTATCCTTTATTCCACCAGTCACAGTTAAGTAAAAAATTACTGGAAGAATGCAATATGTACGACACCTCTATCCATTGTTTTGGAGAGCCACCTCCCCTAGGAGGACCTGTTTTGAGCCACAGAACTTGGCAGGGTCCCTGGGAGCAGTGGCGCCCCATAAAGAGGCCTGGGGGTAGCCACCGCGTCTGGAAGGGCCCTTGAAGGCGCCCCCGCCGCTGGCAGCGCCTCTGGGAGCACCACGGTCCTTAGGAACATACCTGGAGGCGCCCCCATCCCTGGAAAGACCCCTGGGATAACGGCTGTCCTGTGAGGGCCCCTAGGGTTGCCAGCGACCCTAGCTGAGCCCATGGGGGCGCCTCCGTGTCTGTGAGGGTCCCTAGGAGCGAAGCTGTCCCTGTGAGGGTCCCTAGGAGAGTTCCTGTACCTGAGAGGACCATGGCAGCTTGGCTCTTCCTGGAGGAGCCTCTGAGGATGCTGCCTTCTCTGAGAAGGCCCCAAGGATTGCGATTATTCCTAAGAGCGCTTCTGGTGCATCCAGCGCCCCTAACAGGACCCTGGGGGCACCGTCGACCCTGAGATGGCACTGGTGGCGCTTCCGTGCCTGGCATGGCCAAGTGACCCTCATAGGGATAGCGGTGTTCCCAGCTTCCCTTACAGGGACGGGAGCGCCTTCGGGGGTGTTCCCAGGGACGGCGACGCCCCCAGGTACCATGCCACAGCGGTGGCGCCTTCAGGGGTCCTTCCAGAGGCGGTGTCTCCCCCAGGGTCCCACTATGGGGCGTTACTGCCCCCAAGGACCCTGCCAGGGGCCGTGGCGCCCCTATGGGCCCTCCTAGGGCCCGCGGTGCTGCTATGGGCCCTCTAATTCGCAGTGGGTGCCTTTCCAGGGGGGGCAGGGTCTCTGCCATGGGCGACGGCGCCCCCAGGGGCCCTTCCACATGCGGCATCGCCCCAAAAACTTCATAGTTTTGAAGTAAATTTTGCATTCGTCCAGTAATCCCTTACTTAACTGTGATTGGTGGAGCAAGATGTAACGTCATCAAATTACAGCCAATAGGGGAACAGAGTAATTAATCAGCACAGCACCCTAACTTATGCTTTGCTGTTGGATATTTATTGTCGTTTCACTATTTAAATTCTGGGAGATATGACGTTAAATAAATACACCGCCCATCGCATTTTCAGTAGTATCCCAACCTGAACAATAGAAAGGAGAATAAATATCCAACAGCAAAACATAAGTTGGGGTGTTGTGCTAATTGATTGCTCTTTTTTCCTATTGGCTGTAATTTGATGACGTTACCTCTTATTCCACCGATCACAGTTAAGCAAGAGATTACTGGAAGAATGCAATATGTACGACACCACTATCCATTGTTTTTGGGCGCCTCCTCCCGTAGGAGGACCTATTGTGAACCAAAGGCCTTGGCAGGGTCCCTGGGAGCAGTGGCACCCCATAAAGAGACCTGGGTAGAGCCACCGCCTTTGGAAGGGACCCTGAAGGCGCCCCCGCCGCTGGCAGGGCCTCTGGGAGCACCACGGTCCTTAGGAACGTACCTGGAGGCGCCCCCATCCCTGGAAAGGCCCCTGGGATACCGGCTGTCCTGTGAGGGCCCCTAGGGTTGCCAGCGACCCTAGCAGAGCCCATGGGGGCGCCACCGTGTGTGTGAGGGTCCTTTGAAGCGTTGCTGTCCCTGTGAGGGTCCCTACGAGCGTTGCTGTCCCTGAGAGGCCCAAGGCAGCTCGGCTGGTCCTGGAGGAGCCCCTGAGGACGCCGCCTTCCCTGAGAAGGCCCTTAGGATTGCCATTATTCCTAAGAGAGCCCCTGGTGCATCCAGCGCCCCTTACAGGGTCCCTGGTGGCACCGTCGACCCTGAGAGGGCAATGGTGGCGCCTCCGTGCCTGGCATGACCAAGTGACCTTCATAGGGATAGCGGCGATCCCAGCTTCCCTTACAGGGACGGGGTCGCCTTTTAGGGGTGTTCTCAGGAACGGCGACGCCCCCAGGGACCCTACCACAGCGGCGGCGCCTTCAGGGGCCCTTCCAGAGGCGGTGTCTCCCCCAGGGTACCTTTTTGGGGCGGCACTGCCCACAATTACCCTGCCAGGGGTTGCGGCGACCCTATGGGCCCTCCTAGGGCCGGCGGCTCTGCTATGGGCCCTGCTAGTGGCAGTGGTTGCCTTTCCAGGGGCGGCAGGGTCTCTGCCAGGGGCGAAGGTGCCCCCAGGGGCCCTTCCAAATCCGGCATCGCCCCAAAAACTTCATAGTTTTGTCTTACATTTTGCATTCGTCCAGTAATCCCTTACTTAACTGTGATTGGTGGAATAAGATGTATCGTCAACAAATTACAGCCAATAGGAGAACAGTGCGATCAGTCAGCACAACACCCCAACCTATGCTTTGCTGTTGGATATTTATTCTCGTTTCACTATTTAAATTCTGGGAGATATGACGTTAAATAAATACACATCCCATCGCTTTTTCTGCATTATCGGAACCTGAACAATAAAAAGGAGAATAAATATCCAACAGCAAAACATAAGGTGGGATGTTATGCTAATTGATTGCTGTGTTTTCCTATTGGCTGTAATTTGATGATGTTACCTCTTATTCCACCAATCACAGTTAAGTAAGAGATTACTGGAAGAATGCAATATGTACAACACCACAGTCCATTATTTTGGGGCGCCTCCTCCCCTTGGAGGACCTATTGTGAGCCAGAGGTCTTGGCAGGGTCCCTGGGATCAGTTGCGCCCCATAAAGTGTCCTGGGGGGAGCCACCGCCTCCGGAAGGACCCCTGAAGCCGCCATGCCGCTGGCAGGGCGTCTGGGAGAGCCCCTGGGAGTACAACGGTCCCTTGGAACGTACCTGGAGGCGCCCCCGTCCATGGAAAAACCCCTGGGGTCACCGCTGTCCCTGTGTGGTCCCCTTGGGTTACCAGCGCCCCGAAAAAAGCCCATGGGGGCGCCGCCGTGTCTGTGAGGGTCCCTAGGAGCGTTGCCGTCCCTGAGAGGCCCATGGAAACTCGGCTGTTTCTGGAGGAGCCCCTGAGAACGCCGCCTTCCCTGAGAAATCCCCTAGGATTGCCGTTGTCTCTAAGAGCGCCCCTGGTGGATCCAACGCCCTTGGTGGATCCAGCTCCCCTGGCAGGTCCTCCTGGCCCACCGCCGACCCTGAGAGGGCCCTGGGGGCGCCTCCATTCCTGGCATGGCCAAGTGACCCTCTCAAGGATAACGTCGATCCCAGGGTCCCTTACAGGGACGGAAGCGCCTTCAGGGGTGTTCCCAGGGACGGCGATGTCCCCAGGGACTCTACCACAGAGGTGGCACCTTTAGGGTTCCTTCAAAGGTGGTGTCTCGCCCAGGATACCTTTTGGGGCGCCACTGCCCACAAGGACCCTCCCAGGAGCTGTGGCGCCTTTATGGGCTCTCCTAGGGCCGGTGGCGCTGCTATGGGCCCTCTTTGTCGCAGTGGGTGCCTTTCCAGGGGCGGCAGGGTCTCTGCCATGGGCGACGGCGCCCCCAGGGTCCCTTCCACATGCGGCATCGCCCCAAAAACTTCATAGTTTTGAAGTAAATTTTGCATTCGTCCAGTAATCCCTTACTTAAATGTGATTGGTGGAGCAAGATGTAACATCATCAAATTACAGCCAATAGGAGAACAGAGCAATCAGTCAGCACAACACCCCAACTTATGCTTTGCTGTTGGATATTTATTCTCGCTTCACTATTTAAATTCTGGGAGATATGACGTCAAATAAATACACCGCCCATCGCTTTTTCAGTATTTTCGCAACCTGAACAATAAAAAGGAGAATAAATATCTAACAGCAAAACATAAGTTGGGGTGTTGTGCTAATTGATTGCTCTGTTTTCCTATTGTCTGTAATTTGATGACGTTACCCTTTATTCCACCAATCACAGTTAAGTAAGAAATTACTGGAAGAATGCAATATGTACGACACCTCTATCCATTGTTTTGGAGAGCCGTCTCCCCTAGGAGGACCTGTTTTGAGTCACAGACCTTGGCAGGGTCCCTGGGAGCAGTGGCGCCCCATAAAGAGGCCTGGGGGTAGCCACCGTGTCTGTAAGGGCCCTTGAAGGCGCCTCCGTTGCTGGCAGGGTCTCTGGGAGCACCAAGGTCCCTCGGAACGTACCTGGAGGCGCCCCCGTCCCTGGAAAAGTTCCTGGGATCACGGCTGTCCTATGAGGGCCTCTAGGGTTGCCAGCATGCCTAGCAGAGCCCATGGGGGCGCCACCGTGTGTGTGAGGGTCCTTTGAAGCGTTGCTGTCCTTGTGAGGGTCCCTACGAGCGTTGCTGTCCCTGAGAGGCCCAAGGCAGCTCGGCTGGTCCTGGAGGAGACCCTGATGACGCCGTCTTCACTGAGAAGGCCCTTAGGATTGCCATTATTCCTAAGAGAGCCCCTGGTGCATCCAGCGCCCCTGACAGGGTCCCTGGGGGCACCGTCGACCCTGAGAGGGCAATGGTGGCGCCTCCGTGCCTGGCATGACCAAGTGACCTTCATAGGGATAGCGGCGATCCCAGCTTCCCTTACAGGGACGGGGGCGCCTTCAGGGGTGTTCTCAGGAACGGCGACGCCCCCAGGGACCCTACCACAGCGGTGGCGCCTTCAGGGGCCCTTCCAGAGGCGGTGTCTCCCCCAGGGTACCTTTTTGGGGCGGCACTGCCCACAATTACTCTGCCAGGGGTTGCGGCGCCCCTATGGGCCCTCCTAGGGCCGGCGGCTCTGCTATGGGCCCTGCTAGTGGCAGTGGGTGCCTTTCCAGGGGCGGCAGGGTCTCTGCCAGGGGCGAAGGTGCCCCCAGGGGCCCTTCCAAATGCGGCATCGCCCCAAAAACTTCATAGTTTTGTCTTACATTTTGCATTCGTCCAGTAATCCCTTACTTAACTGTGACTGGTGGAATAAGAGGTATCGTCATCAAATTACAGCCAATAGGAGAACAGAGCGATCAGTCAGCACAACACCCCAACTTATGCTTTGCTGTTGGATATTTATTCTCGTTTCACTATTTAAATTCTGGGAGATATGACGTTAAATAAATTACACATCCCATCGCATTTTCAGTAGTATCCCAACCTGAACAATAAAAAGGAGGATAAATATCCAACAGCAAAACATAAGTTGGGGTGTTGTGCTAATTGATTGCTGTGTTTTCCTATTGGCTGTAATTTGATGACGTTACCCCTTATTCCACCAATCACAGTTAAGTAAGAGATTACTGGAAGAATGTAATATGTACGACACCACTATCCATTGTTTTGGGGCGCTGTCTCCCCTAGGAAGACCTATTGTGATCTACAGGCCTTGGCAGGGTCCCTGGGAGCAGTGGCGCCCCATAAAGAGGCCTGGGGGGAGCCACCGCCTCTGGAAGGGCCCTTGAAGACGCCATGCTGCTGGCAGGGCCTCTGGGAGCACCATGGTCCCTAGGAACGTACCTGGAGGCGCCCTCGTCCCTGGAAAAGCCTCTGGGATCACGGCTGTCCCTCTGAGGGCTCATAGGGGTGCCAGCGCCCCTATCAGGGCCCATGGGGGCGCCGCCGTGTCTGTGAGGTTCCCTAGAAGTGTTGCTGTTCCTGTGAGGATCCCTAGGAGCGATGCTGTTCCTGAGAGGCCCATGGAAGCTCGGCTGTTCCTGGAGGAGCCTCTGAGGACGCCGCATTCCCTGAGAAGGCCCCTAGGATTGCCATTATTCCTAAGAGCGCCCCTGGTGCTTCCAGCGCCCCTGACATGTCCCCTGGGGGGACAGTCGACCCAGAGAGGGCACTGGTGGCGCCTCTGTGCCTGGCATCGCCAAGTAACCCTCATAGGGATAGAGGTGATCCCAGCTTCCCTTACAGTTACGGGGGCGCCTTCAGGGATGTTCGCAAGGACCTCGACGCCCCCAGGGGCCATGCCACAGCGGTGGCGCCTTCAGGGGCCTTCCAGAGGTGGTGTCTCCCCGAGAGTCCCTCTATGGGGCGCCATTGCCCCCAAGGACACTGCCAGCAGTTGCGCCCCAGAGGACTCTTGCTAGGGCGGCTGGGGTTCCCAGTGACCCTCCCATTGGCCTCATGGCATCTTTGTTCGTTGTGTCATATATATTACATGCTTCCAGCTGTCCCTTCCCGGACTATGATTGGTGGTCTATTTTTACCCACAAAATTACAGCCAATAGGAGAAGAGAACAGTCGGTCAGCACAACAACCCAACGTATGTTTTCCTGTTGGATATTTATTCTCCATTACATTGTTCATGATGCGATGATACTGGAAATGCTGTCGCCCCTGGAGGTCCCCTGCCAGCAGTTGTTTTTGTACAATTTAAAACTCTGGGAGATATGACGTTAAATAAATACCCTGACCATTGCATTTCCAGTATCATCGCATTTTGAAGAAGGTAACGGAGAATAATATCCAACAGGAAAACGTAAGTTGTGGTGTTGTGTTGACTGACTGTTCTCTTCTCCTATTGCTGTAATTTGGTGGGTTAAAAAAATAGTCCACCAATCATAGTTCAGTAAGGGACTGCTCGCAGTATGTAATATATGTATGACAACAAACAAGCATGCCATAGGCCTCCTGGGAACCCTTGGTAGGCTCCCTGGGTGGCACCGCCCTTGAGAAGTTCCCTGGGGACATCATTGTCCCTGGGAGGACACTTGGTGGTTCCACCACGCCTGGGAGGGCCCCTATGGGTGCCGTTACTGCCGTGAGGTCCCTGGGGCCTCCCCTGCCCTTGGGAGGGACCCTGTGAGAGTCCCTGGGAGCGCCGTTGACCCTGAGAGTGTCCTTAGGGACGCCACCGCTTCTTTGACGGTCCCTGGGGGTGTCGCCGCCCCTGAGTTTGCCTCTGCTGATGCCACTGCAAGTGGGTGGGTCTGTGGGGGCTGAGTCGATCCGTGGGGAGTCCCTTGACACGCCGCTGTCCTTGGAAGGGTCCCTGGGTGCACTGCCGACCCTGGGAATGTCCCTGGGGGCGCTGCTGGCCCTTTAAGAAGCCCTGTGGGTACCCCCGCCCCTTGGAAGGCCTCTGGAAACGTCAGACCTGTAAGGGCCTTGGGTGCAATAGGTTTTACGATATTAAGATCTCTGGGAGATGCAACGTTAAATAAATACACCACCGCCCATCACATTTCCAGTATCATCGCATTTTGAAGAAGGTAACGGCGAATAATATCCAACAGGAAAACATAAGTTGTGGTGTTGTGTTGACTGACTGTTCTTTTCTCCTATTGGCTGTAATTTTGTGGGTTAAAAAAATAGTTCACCAATCATAGTTCACTATGGGACTGCTCGTAGTATGTAATATATATATGACACAACAAACATGCATGCCATAGGCCTCCTGGGATAATGATACCCCAACATACAATAAAGATGGTTTATTAAATTGAAGTTAGGTTAATAACTACTTTCAATACTAAAAAACTTTCAAGGATCACCTCCATGACCCCACTCATACTTCTCAATTAGGTATGCCTTTCAACAGTCACCATTACTTGGTTTTACTTTATAAAATATAACATTATAATCTTACAAGTAACGCACTTGAGCACCACCAAAACAGGTTAACTGAGAATTTATCTTACTAACAGGACTCTTTGTAATAGCATCCGGACTAAAAGCTTCCTGCGCTACTTTGTTACATTCGCAAAGAAGTAAAATCGCGATCCTCATACACTTGTTCACTCCAAACACCCATACAACGGAAGGGATTACATACATGGATACTGGGATGAATAACATAGTGTTTCTTAAACTGGTGAATGGTTCACCCTAGGGTAAATGAAATTTTTGTTTGGGTGAATGAAACTAGAGGGGTGAATGAAGGGTGGATGAAATAGTAAGGGTGAATGAATTAATCCTGATTGAATTATCAAGATTTAATGACGAAAGAGCTTCCAATTAAGTGCCAGCCAATGTCACAAAATTATAAATAAGTATGTTTATGCTCATAATATGAGAGAAAATGGTCTTGCTTTATACTGTAAGAAAAAATTAATATGTTTACATGATTGATCAGGTGCTCCAACTCACCATTTGCCTCCTGCTGGGTAAGTGCTTGCATTCTGCTTTTAAACCTTGAAGATATGGGATAAATGACTCTTTGTTCTTCATCCTAATATTTAATAACTAGGAAGGATAAAATTTCAGTTGGATTAATAGTTGTAGAGAATAATGCTCTTTGACAGGAAGGCCATAGAATATCCATGGGGTTATATAATGTTACAGTGCGAAATTTCAAGGAAAATTTGCATTTTATGTTGGTAAATGTATCAGTAATCATGTAGAAAAATCTCGGAAATGATTTTATTAATGAGATTATATGTTTTCCCGTGTACGTTTTCGTCCTAAACACAGTGGTAATAGTTAAAATTTAGGGTAATGTACAGTTTTTTAGTTTTATCCAAACTGACCCTTCCTACCCCCAACAATCTTTATTCCCCCCCTGAAGGTGGGTAGGGCTTCGAAGCAGAGGGAGGGTCGATCGTTGTAGTGTTCAGAGCTCCAGACGTGAGAGTGCTTGATTTGAGTCGGTATTATTTTTTGACACTGGTTCTCTAAGCTCAAGGGCCAGGGAAAAGGGGAGAGTGCTTGACACGAGTCGGTAATATTTTTTGACACTGGTTCTCAAGTTCAAGGACTAGGCAGAAAACGGAGTTTGCTGGCTTGTGAGTTGGAATCATGCAGATTTGAAGGTGGCTCTCTGTTGTTCTTTCAGCACATGAGGACAGTGCTGTCTTCTTTTAGGGGGGTCGATTGTCAGAGGAGGAAAAAGGAAAACTAGCATCATCAGGGGTGCCGGAAGTTGGAGGACGGAAAAGTTGCTTAAGCGTGTTGCAGGGGTGAGATGCAGTTAATAGAGCAGGTCTCCTCTGGGGGGTCATATGCATACTTTTTCTCTTTCAGCACATGAGGACAGTGCTGTCTTTTTTTCGGGGGTCGATTGTAATATTCAGAAATTTTAATGTGATATTTAGTGACGTTAGAAAAAAATGACCGATCTGCCAAACAGGGAAACACAAGTAGGCCAGGCTGAAACACTCATGCCTCGTGGCGAGTTAAAACAAATCCTCCAAGCAATGCCCTCAGTCAGGAGGTGGAGGCATTTTGAACTAGACCTATAGATATTGAAATGTACTTTATCGAATTAATGTAGACACGATTCATGAAGTTAAGGGACAATTATAAAATTTAAAGTTATTGTGGATAGTTCCCACTTCTAAATATGTTACGTGTGTCCCAAAGAAACTATTAGAAATACGCGAAAGAAGACATCATGGGAGGGGGGGATGGGGGGGGGGGGGGGCAGGCGAGCGCCCTGAGGGATGCAGGCATTGACCAGGCCTCAGTAGCTCAAGGTCATTGACCTAGGCTGACGTCTAATTACGCGTTCCGTCAAGGAAAGTGACCACGTGGCCTTGTCTCTTCCCGCGTGTTCATCCTTGTTGCAAGTATTGTAAGTCCTCTATTCGATCTCGGGCAGTGTTTAGATAGGGCGGAGAAGAATTTAACAGTAGTTAACAAAGTACTCCTTTTGCAGGGTAGCGAGACCCCACTTGGTTGATGGTTGGTGGTGATGGTGGTTTGGAAGACATAGCTGGCTACTCACGGGGTGGATACCCACCCGGCCGGCGAGCAGACGGGTGTCCATAGTTACCAAACTACCGTGACTGACCGCAGACCTTGGATGTGGTCGATCTGGTTCATCGAATCTCCCCACCTAGGTTCATACAACACCACAAGAACCACCCACACATCTCTTCAGTCAGTCAGTGAAAAATCTTACTAACGGCAAAGTAGAACCCCTCCCTCAGCTGGGCAGGGTTCACCTGGTTGTACTCTTGAGCTGGCCTAAGTAGGCGGGCTGACGGTCGCTCTCTTCCTGTCCATGAAGTACTGGGAGTAAGCCAACTGAGTGCAGACCGAGTGAATGAAGGGTCACACGCTGGGACCGGGAGTTCTAGTGGTTACATAGAGACATTCATCTCCCCAGTATTGGGTGTATGTGATTAAAATAGCCAAGTCCAGGTGTGTAATAATCAACGCTTCTCATGGTTGATTGCACACGTGGGACGTAGGAGTCCCTCGTAAAAAAATGGTGAGAGGCTGTAGCACCTTAAAGTACGGGTGCATTCTGAACTTATGTGTGAAGAATGTTACGGGTGTTGGTGGAGAAATGCACTCATGACTCCTGAACCTAGAAAGAGTAATGAAAAAACAGCAGAGCACCCGCCTGCCTGACGGGTCATGAGTGATTTTCTCGGTTTCTTGTAAATGCCTGCCACTTGGCAGGTTAGTATTTACAACCTTCGTGTTCTGTGTAGTTAGGACAGTTAGGATTATATTATTTTGTGGGTCATGCCAGACAGGCAATGAGTGATCCATGTTCTTGTGTAGTATGACTAAATCAGGATTTCTATTCCTCAAGGATTGCTATAATTTTGTCGGATGCACTTAAGGCATTTTCATCGGTGCAAGTAATATTTTTCAAATGTTTTATGTGCCACTAAGTCATGTAGGATATATGAAGTTGTTGTTCCAGATGAGTTCCTCGTTCTGGTGTCTGTACTACTGCTGTATTATTAGTTCTTTTCGGACGCAATTAATATCTTTTAATAATTTTGTTGATACCATGTAAAACTTTTGTTTCCCATTGTAGTGTTGTAAGCTACGCTAAGAAGCACTCTAGTGCTTGTGTACAATTATTGATTCCGTCTGTAGTGTTGGAAGGAATAGAAGTGTTATCTTTTACCAGTGAGTCTCATTAACCCCAATCACAGGTACTAGCTGTCACGGAAAATTCTTTTATTAATTGTGTTGTGCGGGTTCAGTATTCTCTGAGGGGCGCTTCCACTGCATTACCATCCACTATAACTCAAAGACCCCAATAGATAGTGAGAATTCCGAAAGCTAAGGTACTCCGTTGTTTCCATTCTCCCGTGTGATTTTATCAAGATTTATCTTATCCACGTTTTCATTGTGGATTTACATGAAATATATATATATATATATATATATATATATATATATATATATATATATATATATATATATATATATATATATATATATAAAGAAGAGCCCATACAATTGTTTCTTACATGCTGTTTTGTTAACTTGCAGACTATGTCTTTGTTGAAGTACCTAAAGAAAACAGCTCAAGAAGCTGTGTGTGTAGGAGATACGTCTTTTGTGAAGGACAGCGAAAAAGCTTCAAGCTGCAACTACGTATGATACTGATGTTGACTGCGATGAGGATTCGAGCACGGAACCTACTCAGAAACGAAAATGAGAGGGCCAATCCAACTATTCCACAAAAGGCACAAAGACGGTGGAATGAAGAGTATGTCAAGTATTGCTTCTTCCTTCCAAAAGACGAAAAAAAATCCTACTCCCTCAACTCTGTGCATGTTTTGCAATGTCCGATACAAAAATCAATGCCTGGCTCCATCGAAATTACAGACTCTTTTAAGAACACCCTTGAACATTTACTGACACAGCAAAATTCCTTCCAGTCTATGGTAAATAAAGACAATAGAAGATCTCCATGTGGCATATAGTAACATTAGAAGAGGTAATTTATCCAATTTCCCGCATTTGGAAAGCTTCCTCAAAGACACTGAGTGGGAAGAAAAGCAACCTGATTTGGAAGACACACTGAAGGGCATCATTTCCGAACATCTGCAGTTGCTCTCTAACAATTTTGTGGCGAGTCAATCCGTTCATCACCAGCCACATCAAGCGAGCAGATGTTGGAGAGATCACAGAAGTGTTGATGGAGCTTCACTATGACTTCACCCCACAAAGCATCTTTTGAAAAGTACTCCTACTATGGTGACTATTGGGTTGGATTAGTAAAGTTTCCTGAATATAAATCAATTGCCATGAAAGCCCTTCAACCCCTAGTGATGACTACTACTACTTAACTATCTGAACAAGGATTCTCGACCTTGGTAGAACTGAAAACCATGAAACGAAATTCACTTCAAAATCTTGATTCGTTGATGAGGGGTGCCTTGGAGAAGGAAATTGAGCCCCAATTTCAGAAGCTTGTAAAAGAAATGCAGGAACACCCTAGCCATTGATTATCACATGTTCAACTCCTCCAATCAGGTGACTCCTCTTATAATTTTTGTTTAGACATTTCCAGACAATTCTATTCATCTTAATAATTCCCTCTAAAATTGAAAGAATTAAAAATGGATGTCCATTAACTACTAACTATGTGAGATCCTTCCTAGGCAGAAGAATCTTGACTTTTTGGTAGCCATAATGAAATAATACGTCCTCTGATTGAAGAGGTTAATAATGTGTACCAGTATGTTTTTTTAGTAATTATATTGTTTTATTCGGGTGATGAAAATACACACAAAGGAAGCAATTAAGTCCAAAGAGATTATTTTGTGATATATTTTAAGTGTTTTGAGCATGTTTAGAGTTAGTTTATAAAGTCTGGCTGGTGATAGCCTCCCAGCTCGACCTGATTGCGGATCATTGCGCCCTTCGCTGGCTCAACTCGCTCGACATAAGTGAGGAACGGGGCAGGAGGGGGAGGTGGATGGATTTCCTGCAGCAGTTAGACATCTATCCTATATACAAGGCAGGTCGCAGTCCGACGATGTCCATGGCGGTTTATCTCTCACGAATTGTATCTGATGTCGGACAAATGAGGACTTCCTCAGTAGGTGCAATTAATGCTCCTACACATCTTGCCAACACCTTCTGGGACATACCGACCTTCATCAAAGAACAACAGGAGAACAAGATATAGCTGTCATGGTCAGAATCCTTGAGGGTAATAGGGGAAATAGTTCAGCCCCGGTTCAGGGGGAACTAAATCCTTTCCGGGCCCATCTCAGGTTGTCTCAGCAAGAGGTGCTCTGTTATATACAACACAGCGGACGTTGGAGCAGAGTGCACCCGATGGAGTTAAGGAAACATGGGTTCCAGTGGTGTCAGCAACGTTGTGGGTACAGGCCCTGCGGCTGGTGCATGATGCTCCCCTGGGAGAGGGCAAGGAACAATTTCTGGTGGCCGGGGATGAAGAATGATGTCGCGGCACACATCAGTTAGTGTGTGGCATGTGGAGCGAACAAAAGAGCTAAAGTGCCAGGGAGAGAACTGTTGCAGTACATGAAATTCCTGACTACACAAATTATCTACTGCAAGTGGATTTTGTGGGACCGTATCCTGTTTCTGGCAACCATCAATTCCGGTATGTACTGCACATACAGGATGTACCGACGCGGTATATTGTGATGGTACCCACGTGTGATGCTACATCAGACATTGCAGCCAGGACTCTCTTTGATCATTGGGTGTGCACATTCGGAATGCCTCAGTCACTCTCATCGGCCTGGGGGCCTCATTTTACGTCTGAGATGTTCCGAGCAGTATGTAGGATGACGGGCATTCATCAGAAACTTGGAATGCTCTATCATCCACGCAGCCAAGCCCAGATGGAGAGACAAAATCAGTTTATGGACAACCCGCAGTGTCTATGTGATAACAACTTCAATTTGTGGCCGGAGATGGTGCCCCATCTGCAATTTAGTCACAATTCATCAAGGAATGCAACAACAGGGTATGCTCAGCACGAACTGGAGTATGGTGTTCCTGCAAGATGTCCGGAACAGTTGGTGTCGGAAAAGACATCACGTGATGACCCTAAATTCCGTCCAGCAGACCTGAGTAATGCGGAGGTAGGTGGTCATTTGGTACGGGAGAAGTTGGGAAGGATCGCGAAAGCACTATGTTTGGCAAAAGGGAGAGTAGCAGTGGCGCAGGGGAGGAGGAATAAGAAATATTGCAGTCGAGAAGGAGCATTCCGTGTGGGCAACTTGGTGCAGCTTAAATTATCACCAGCTGAACGGCACAAGAAAGGGGGTAAGAAGATGGTCCCCTATCAGCCACACCGCTACTGCGTCATCACGGTACTGAGAGGAGGATGGTCTTACGAACGTCCCTGAGGTCCTTGGTCTACCTGATGCCCCTTTATTTAGATTGTGAACAGTTTCGTTTTCCTTAAATATGGTAACACTACAGTGAATTGATTTTGAAATTGGCACTCATCTGACGTTAAAGTGATAACAGTAGCGACGTTGAGTCTGTACCACATATTTTGTTTCAATATACAATTCAACGGCTTTCACTTTTTTTGCTGTAAACTCCTCAGCTTATATACAATATACAGTATAACATAAGAACTGCGAATAAAAGTATCGTTTACTTAAATTATGAAGTACTGTACTGAAAGTACCACCTCAACTTTTACACAACACTCAGGTACGGGAAGTAACACCGGGGTTCTTCACTTATGTATGCCACAGAGCCTGCGAGCAACACTTGGCTCTTTCACTACAACACAATGTCTGTCTCTCATCAGTATTACTCGAGAAAACAGAACAACACAAGTCTGCTGTCCATGATACCGATATCGGCAACAGCTGGGTAAGGCTTTTGACAAAGTTTGTTTAGCAAGAACTAGAGACAACAGCCATGCTGAGCACTACACTAAAATTTATTCTTTACCCTTCATATACTGTAATCTTATAACTCCTGAAGGTCAAATGCTCTGTTATCTCCACAGAAGTGATTTTCAGGTAAGTATTGATTGTTTGTGACAGGGTCTCGGCCATTCCTCAAATACTGTGGGCAGAAGTTGGCTGTGGCACTCAATAATTGACCCAAACTCTGTGGGAAGAAAAATAGTTCAATAGGTGATACATGGGGATCATCACGGCGCATAAAAATAGGATAAGAATTATCTCCCCTATCAAGAAATAGAACAGCAAACTTGCAAAACTTACAATCTTGTTAACACCCAACCTTTTCTGACCCAACTCGGTCCATAACAATAAGGTATTAATACAGTACTGTACTAGATTTTCAAATGTTTTTCTGACCTGAACTGAGCTGACATTTCAAATCACATTACCTGACTCCAGCTAACATCAACTCACTTATCACTTACTTACCTTTGACCCCACACCACCTCGTCCCACCTAACCTAACCCCATCACACCTCACCTAACCCAACTAAATATAACCTATCCTTTAGTGTCAAAAGATGTCTTATTTCATATTATATTTAAACAGTAATCACATAAATAAAATGCATGTAAATTATGGGTTTGTTGTAGATATCAGTGGGGTTCACCAACATGTCCCTGTAACTGTACCCTAACATACTTTTATAACCTGTATATCTTCAAAAGTACTGAATGTCATAAGTTATTTTCGACTCACCTGGTCTCCTCGAGTCCAGATTTTATAAATGCCAAAGATGGGTACAAGGAGCACAGGAGCAAAGGCTATGACCTGGCCCCAGACGAACATGCTGAGCGAGTCTCCCACACTCCAGTCCTCAGACCATAGCCCCAAAACCGTCAGAGCCTATGGGGTCAAGAAGCCTTTGTTATGTTTCCTATGTATCTGCTTGAAGTTTTGAGTTCAGTACATAAAGCCTTTGTTTTATTTCTTAAAAATATATTTGATTTTTTCACTATAACAAAATTATGAGTATTTTGCTAATAAAGCCAGTAATTTCTGTAAGAGGTGTTCTGATTAGGTCTCCTTATTTAAGTTTACAATACTGTACATGTTTCATACTTAATCTATGTTATTGATGTGTGTATTATTTATTACACTTATTCATAATGAGGTCAATGTGTGGCCATCATCACACAGTTGCTCACCTAATGTGGCTCACTCACACAAAAAGTTTGGCCACCACTGCTAGTTTATTTAATGAAGTGGCTGTGTGGCAGCAATATTGTGGCTACTTAGCTGCCTGGCCATAATAATTTAACCAAGTTTCTCTCTCCCCCTTTGGAGATGCTGCTCATATAAACATTGACAGATGAAAAGATATCAGCTTTAGAAACAGATCTATTTGAGAATTAGAGGTGAGGGAAAAATGTGAAGAAGAGCGAAGAGTAAAATCATCAGAGTAAGAATGGATAGAATTAGTCACAGAGTGAAATAAATCATTGATAAAAAGAAGGAAGAGAGTAGGCAAAAGAACAGAACCCGGTGGGACATCACTATTGGTAGAGAAAGAGCGCGAGGTCGATCCCTCGACAACAACTGCCATGGATTGGTTCTCAAGGAAGTTAGAAATTAGAGAACAAAGTGGGGGAGAGAAACCATAAGAGGTAAGTTTAGAATGCAAAGACTTGTGCCATATCCTGTCAAATGCTTTGGAGATGTCGAGGGCCACGACAAAAGTTTCCCCATAATCCCTAAGAGAGGATGACCAAAGATGGGTGCAATAGGAGAGCAGATCACCAGTAGATCTCGCCTGGTGAAAGCCATACTGGTGATCCGACAAAAGAGAAAGGCGTTCAAGGTGACAGAGAAAATGACCACACAGCCTATGATGAGGTAGCCACAATATTATGACCATGGAGCCATTTCGCTTATTTAGTACGTACTCACCTTCTCTTTGTACCAACAGTCCTATAAGGGAATGGGAATTACAGTTCAATGTCTCTTAACAATAAACTCATTCATTCATATTCTCCTTTTCATTAAATAATAATTTGGGTAAGGAAACATGATTTAATAATTTCAATATAGAACACAGTTGAGTATCCCCATTTTAAGAGCAAAGTATATTTATAAAGGATATGAGAATTTGGTGTTAATATACAGTACGTACTGTAGAGTATATCTAGAACAGTGAGTGATGTGTACTGTACAGTCCCCCCAAAAGTATCATTAGCCATGGGGTCGATGTGATTCGAGGCTTTCCGAGTAATTTTACTCGATTGGAAATTCTAAATCCGCGACCTTTGAGCATGAATGAACTTATACGTTATCGAACATTGTGAATCCTTCGAGGCTTCAGATCATATATTACAGGACTCAGAGTGGATGTCCTAAACGGAGACCAATGCCATGCCAGTCATCAACGGGATCTTACATCGAATAGAGCGAGGGATCATCAGGGAGACATTGCAAGATGTGAGAGGTGCTATCATTGCCCTTCACAACGAGGGTGTACAGTATACCTAACGCTGAGATAGTACCGCGAACTGGGGTGAGCGAAGCCACAGTATCAGATGGGTTAGGCGCCATGAAACAATTGGTGCCACACTGAAACTTACAACTACACATGTCTTTTACTGGTGAACGGAAATAAAATCACAGGGAAAAAAGTCAGGAAAAAAGTCACATTTTATTTAAATATCACTAACAGTCAAATTAATAAAATAAGAAATACTTTAAGTCACTTATTAACTGACAATACATGACTTGTACACATTGACAACACAATTTATTGATGATGGCATTACACGTATGTAAGGTTAGGTTAGGTAAGGTTTTTTCAGTGACTTTTTTCCTGAATAGGTGGTTCTGTTGCCTGGTGTTAAACCATTCAGACCAATGTATTGTATATTGCTGTAGCTGTTCATTCTAATATAAAATACTATTTGATTAATCACTCTTCATAAATTAAACATACTGTAAACAACATAAAAAGGCATATTGTGAAACTCAGTATGAATGAAACTCCGTTAGTGCAACAACGGAATGGTGAAATGTCCGTTTGGAGGTCTGTTTCAGTCTCTTGTTATGATATTCCACAACATTCTATTTTATGTAGCCTGTGTTTCAGTGTTATTGTAATCATCAGTCCGTGGCTTGTTTACATATGCATTTTTTACCCAGTACAATACATAAATTAATAAAGAGTAATGGATTTCGTGTTACCGTATATCCAGGTATTTAGTATCCTGAAGAAGCACGACCCCATTTCCCAATCCTACTCCCATCTTTTATCTGTTGCTGATATGGCGAGCAGACATACCAACTTATGATGTTGCACTGGGGATCCTATTAAGGCGTTTCATCTAGTGTTTCAAATTGTAATGACAGAAAATCTAGCACTACCTTCTTGGAGACTGCACATCACAGTAAGCTTAGTTGAATATTAAAAGTACTTCATTCTTAATACAACTTTGTTTAGATGTATAATTCTTACTGTCAGAGGGCCAAAAAGTCATGACTGAAAGCTATGTTTACTCAATAAATAAGTGAACATATAGTTTAGTTATGAAATTTTTTATCTGAGAAAGATAGAGGTTGAGATAGCAAGAGAGAAAGGGACTCACCAGGAGACACAGAGGGGTGATCACTGTCCAGGTCGCAGCCCAGTACCAGTAAAGAGGTCTGGGCACGCACAAGCGCAGGTCTTTCTTCACATTAGTCACCATCTTCTCGAAGCCTGACAACATGACATAAGAAACACCATAAGTCTATACTGTACTGTACTCAAATGTGGAGAACTGAATACAGGAGTAGTAAATGAAAATATGAATTACCATACTGAATAAATATAGTTCTGTAGTTAAATGAGTAACTACAATACAGTATATAAATGAACAACTGGGTAAAAAAAGTGGCAAATGTTTTAACATTCTAATATGAACTTACTAACACCATATAACATGTTGGGTCAATATATAGTTGAGGACCTGTGGCGTAATGGTCAGCATTCTCGCCTCGCAAGCGAGTGGGCCCGGGTTCGAGCACGGGCAGGGTGGAACTATGGGCAAGTTTCTTTACGTCATTTGCCTCTGTCTTCACAGCGTTAATTGGGAACCTGGAAGTTAATCAATTTGCGGATCGTATTCCGGGGTAATGGTTAGCCAGTGTGATTGGCGAGTTGTCCAGTCTTCTCGGACTATTCCTTGACACTGGGTCATGCAGCTCGTTAACTTAGGGTGTGGTCATAGTTTGATATATAGGACATTTTTTGTGTTAAATAATAATTTCAGATAAAACAAGACGATTCTCTTCTATGAAACTGTTAACGGAGGCCCCCCCCCCCTAATTAGGAAGTTAGGTGAGGTTAGGTGGATTTGGCTGGTGATATCAACCACTTTGTGTATTACTAATTAAGTTATTCTAACCAACCTCACCTTATCTAACCTCATTCAAGACTAGACTTGACCAACACTTGCACAGGTAAAGATACATTTTTGGAGCCAGTACATGCCCAGTACTTGCCAACAGTGCACTTCTATAATCAGGTTACCGTATCTTCTTTCAAGATTATACAAAACTTCTCTAGTTCCACTTTTAATTATCATATGAGGCGTTGCCTGGAGAAACTAGCACAAGTGCCACCCAGGCCACTATCATGTTTATGCCTGCAAACCGTTCTTAAAACACCCCATTTTCATGAGGTGATGGATGAAGTACAAAAATGCCACTGACCATATGGTTGAAAGTCCATAGACAAAACCTAACTCTGGTCGGCATCTCATCGAAGGTTAGGTGAGGTTAACAGTAACGGTTCAAAAAATTATTTGCATAATTTACAAACATTCAGCTTCATTTTAAAACAAACTACAACATTCTAGCTAGAATACTTTCCGCCTCATATGTATTATGAAGCTGGATATAGAAGAACAAGCTTGAAGACTCGTTTGGCTGCTGCCTGACCACTGCTCCACCACGTTACTCAATCTCCCAACTCGATGTTCCGGCCCTTGAGTCATGGATCGTGGATTCATGGGATGGTCCATAGCTCGGGCTCATAGTTAGGTACTCCAGAGCCCTGTATCTGTGTTGTTCAGAACTGGAACGGAGATGTAATGTAGCAGTCCATGAGGGAAGAGGGCAGAGCATTCCCGGACGGATAAGGGTGTGGAGCTGGTGGGAGCTGGTTGATAGTCTGCGGAGCCGGTTGTGGTTGACAGCAAATTGTATTACTCTGTTACTCTGGCTTAGAATGTAATGTAAGCTTGTAATATTTATGTGCCTTTGTATTAGGTAGGATTGTGGTGATTGTTAGCGTATTGTAGGATACTTATGTAACTATGTATGTTGTATAAGTGTGGCACTTGTTAATGTTTGATTATTGCTGGTTGTTGGTGTTTTTTCTCAATATATTGTACATTCCAACATCTCCTTTACTACTCCTCTCCTATAGTAATATAGATTATCTGAGTAATGCTGAATATTGAAGAATCAATATGCTAAACATGATCATTAATTTAAGTAAACATCCAGTTTGAGTCTGTGGGTTTGTTACGGCCCGGTTCCTGGTAAGGTGTCTAGCTCAGGAACAAAAGCTCGTAACACAATGGAATTATGAGCAGCTTAACTGGTGTGTAAGGAGATTCAAAAGTATGCCATCAAATACTGCAGTTGGTAAGTTGGCTGCTTGGTTGATGAGTGAGTTAGTATGAGGAGGAAAACAAATTTAACTTGCCAAACTAACCGTAAATGTAACTAACGATGAAGACCTCAAGGAAGCCCAGCATCAGAAGAGAGTGTTTGCTGGTGTTCATGTCCATCAAGTTGAACACACTGAGTCCATAGTTGGTGCACATAGGTAGACCCAGCACAAAAAGTAGAGAACAGGTCCCCATTACCACTGGCAGGTGGTTCCTCCGAAGAACTTGGAACTGGTCAAACACAGCTGTTGTTACTGCCTCTACCATCACAAACTGTGCAAATGTTAAGAAAGACCTTATGGGAAGTGTTTACAATAAGGCATCACTACATCACACACACCTGGGAATGACAGTGAAGTGAAAATGACATTTTGTGAACTATCAGGTACTGTTTATTCAATACTGTTGGATCAGACCCAAGGATGATGAACCCAAACTATCAGGCATAGTATATTAACACTTAATAATGTTCTCTAGCACTTCATAATGTATCTAGCACTTCATAATGTTCTCTAGCACTTCATAATGTTCTCTAGCACTTCATAGTGTCTCTAACACTTCATAATGTTCTCTAGCACTTCATGATGTTCTCCAACACTTCATAATGTTCTCTAGCACTTCATAAGGGCTTTACTCAGCAAGATGAGGAGGGTTAACCACCTCATCACTCCTGTCTGCCAAGGACACCACAGTCACATCAGAGGTGGAAGCAGTGGAAGAAAATCCGCTGGTAGAAGGAGTGGGACTGGAAGCTGAAGATGCAGGAAGATGTTTAAAGGTGGTCACGGGTCTGAAGAATAAGGATATGGTGGGTTCTTTTTTACTTTTTACTTTTATCCTCTTCACCACTGATCGGCTCGTCAGCCGTTTGGGTGATCGGTCACGTCTCTGTAACGCTTCCTTGTCTTTTACCCTCTTCACCAAATGATCGGCTCATTACCCGTTTGGGTGATCGGTCACGTCTCTGTCACGCACTGTTGGCAAGTACTGGGCATGCACCGGCTCCTGAATGTACCTGAACCTGCTCCAGTGTTAGTCAAGTCTTGTCTTGAAAGAGCTTACACTTGGTGCCGTCACAACACTTCCTGGTAGATTGTTCCAAGAGTTCACAACTCTCACTCCGAAAAAGTTTGCCCTCGCAGGTTTTTAGACTTGCGGCTTCTTCAATCTTGGGATGTGACCCCTTGTGGGTCGAGCGTCTGCCAGCTCCAAGTAAGGACACTCGACTGAGTAGTGCCAGTTGAGATGCTTATACACCTCAATTAGGTCGCCCCTTCCCGTTCTGTAGTATAAGCTAGGCAAGTTCAGGCGCTCCAATCTCTCAGGGTAACTGAGGTGCCGAAGTGCAGGCACCAGTCTGGTGGCCCTCCTTTGAACATTTTCAACCAACTGACAGTCCCTAGCATATCTCGGGGACCAGACGGGGTGACAGTACTCCAGATGGGGAAGCACTTCACTCTTGAAGATCGTAACGAGGGACAGACCGTCTAGATATCTAAACGACCTTCTTATAAGACCAAATAATTTATTTGCCTAATTTACTTTCTTCTCGCAATGGCCCGAGAACTTCAACTCATTGTAAACATACACACCTAGGTCCTTCTCACATTCAGTCTCAAATAGAGCAGTTTCTTCATCCCGTTGGGACATATGATACGCCTCCTTACCGTTGGTACGCCCCAGGTGCACCCTCTTACACTTCGTGACATTGAATCTCAGCAGCCATTTCGCACCATTAATCACCACACACTGCTTGCGGTCACGTAGAAAGTCTTCTATCCACACTAGGACATTTCCCCGAATTCCGTACTCTTCCAGTTTGATTTTCAGCCTTTTATGGGGTACACTGTCGAAAGCCTTGGCAAAATCTAGGTAAATATTGTCGATATTACCACCTCGTTCCAGAATATGGGTTCTCTGGCCTTGCTCCTCAGCTGTTGTTGAATCTCAGTGTAGACTCTGAGGCGACTGCACTACAGTACTCCTTTCCATGTAATGGTTCTTGGCATGTAAAAAGTTGAGGTCCTTATGAATGAGGTCAAGGCCCTCACTGACAACTTTGAGAGTGAACCAGGTCTCAGGTAGCTCCGCAAGGCCTCTGCTGCTGGAGCTGCACGAGTTTTTTATTGGCGAGGTCCTGGCTGTGTGACTGGAGCAGATCCTAGACATCCCGGGGTGTGTGATTTTAATTTTTGTTGGGATCCAAACTCATATAAGTACGGAAAGTTTTTGTATCTCGAAATAATGATTTCAATTTAGGAAATTCGTATAAGCGACTATTGGTTCTGAGAATGTTCATGTAGCTAGGGCTACCTGTACATTATAACCATATGAATGGCAAAGACTAGAATATACACACAGTTCACCTGTATTCTTTAGACAAATACTGAATCATAATAAATTTGTATGATAATTTTGCTGAATCTGAACCTCCCAAAGAATATTGTGACGACACAGAGTGTGAGCTCATTTAAGACCAGACTTGACCAACACTGGCACATGCTCAGGTACATTCAAGAGCCCGTGCTAGCTCAGAACTTGCTAACAGTGTGTAACAGAGAACTGACCCAAATGTTCAAACTGCTAGCTACCTAACCAATGGCAAAGAGGTTAAATGAAGGAAATTGAACTCATCTGAACTGAATTTTGACCTGACTCACCTGACTGTCAAGACCAAGAGTGAGGACCATGAAGAAGAAGAGGATGGACCAAGGTCTACTATCAATACGAGAGAGCATCGCTGAGAGAGCAGTGAAGACAAGTACTGACGTTCCATGAGAATCTTCAAGTTTCTTATCTGTCAGCACCACAGTTGAGCTGAACAGCACAAAGCCACTCAAAAGGGATGTACCCACATCAAGCAAGCACACCAACACAGCATCCCTGTAAAATGAAATACAGTACAGTACATAGATGAATATTCATGATGTAATAATCCCGGAACCTGGAGATAACTGCATTCACTAATGCTACCCTAGATAACTCTTGATCAGGGACTTCTTAACATGCATACTAGTGGATAATTTGGCCCACTAGCCCTTCAAATGGCCCACTAGTATTTAAAAAACACCTATTTTACACAACTAAACTAACTCACTCTTAGTCTTTTACCATGTTTTAAGATTTACAAAACAGATTGCACATTACCCTCAAATGCCCCGCCAAGCCACATCGCCCCATCTAGAATATTTTATTTTATTTAAAACCTAAACAATATTTTTTCCAGAAGTTCTCCATCACCGTCCAGCAGCGTGGCAGTTACTCCATTGTGTAAAATGGTCATGATTTAAACACCTTCAATAGAATGTTTCTTTTGGTTTTATGAGATGATATATTACACAAATTTTGTTGCGAATGAACCACAAGAAATATATGTATGTACTGTATGTCTTTTTTCGATCTGGCCCATTAGTAAAATATTCTTTAAAAAAATCCCTGCACCTATTTAATGTAGGTTATGTTAGATTGGGTTAAGTTAGATTGGGTTAGGTTAGATTAGCCATACACAACTAGAGTTTCCCTGGTAAGGTATAATCTCTCTTTTTTACTGTCAGATGAAAAAAACAAAAAAACAATTATATTAATGAATCTCTGGGGCTACCAGCAGGTGAATCACCCTACGCAGTATTGTACAGTACAGTATTCGAGTCCACTTACTTACCGAATAAAATTTTGTTGGAGAGAGTTGTAAGATGAAAGGGTTGTGATGCCACCATATGCCACACCAAGGGAGTAGATGACCTGTGAGGCAGCAGAAATCCATATATCAAGATGCAGGAGCTCCGAGGAATTAAAATTGGAGAAGCTCGCCAGCCAGCGCTCACGTCCTGCATCGTTGCTTCTGTCATAGTCTGGAGAAGTGAGGTTTATGTCAGTATGATAAGGAACACCAGAAAGAGTGTCACAAACTGTTGTCTATCATGAGTTTCTGAACACTTATTGTTAAGTTGGCTCTACAACCATATATCTCTTATACCACTTTGAACCATGTCCACAAATTTATTTATTTTGGCTAATAAATAAGTTACTCATTTATCAGAACAGAAAACAGAATGGTAACTTGGACAGTTCCTCTAAAGAGGCCCTCAGAATGGACTCTTTGGGAATCCATGAGCTCGGGTGAGTATATTACAAAAAAATTATGCTGATGTTTCAGTGTACTGTACTAACTGATAGCAAGGAGGCAGGCAAGAACAACGTAGGGGAAGATGACTGTGACGTAGAGAATCTTGCCAGTTCCCCTGATGCCTCCACCTAGACACAGTGCCACTAGTACCCAGGCCAAGGCCAAGCATAATACCAACAAGCCATGAAACTCATAGGTGCCTTCCTCTCCTGTTGGCTGCCCTAACACACCGTGGCTGTTGGCAAAAGGGAAAATTATATTTTAAGTAGAGAGATAGATAGATATTTATTCAGCAAAATCGTAATAATAGTTTATGTCATGAGTTGCGTTGGGCCTCCCGCACAACCCATCCCAAATGTTTGTTTACGGTAGAGATAAGGTAACCGGCCAGCCATGACTGGGACATGTAGGGGGGGGGGGGGGCAGGCCAGTGAGACAGTGGTGTACTGTTCATCACTTCACGCCTCAAAAAACCAATTTAGCCAGTGGGCTTTAGACCTTGGGTTAGAGAAGACCTCCTGCTCCGCGGACTTAAGAACAGGGGCCATACAGTCCTACCAGTGCTACGGGTCTGTGTGTGCAAATCCCCGAGATCTTTGTTAAGTCCAGCGACAAGTTAACACATCCTGTAAAGGAAGTGATCAATGGTGAGGACCTGTTTGCTACAAGAGCACTCCAGGCCGGCCTAATAGATCTAAACGATTAATTCACCAGGTTGACAAACTCTCCCTTATAACTTACTGTACTGTGGCGTGAATGTGAGTGACTGACCTATCCATGCAAATTATAAGTCCATTGTATGGAATTGTGCCAAATAAACGTAAGTGCAATCATCTACCCGTATCTGTGATCCCTCTATTATCATTATTACCAAGGGTAATGACTGATCGGTTATGACAAAGCATAACCAATAACTTAGATGGATGTTGGAAGTTAGTGGAATTCATTAAATCATCATTTATTAAGTACACAACGCATTGAATGCCGGAAGCAGAGCGAAATTCTACGTAGTGATACACCATAATCTCTTGGGTGAGTAACCGGTGTGAAGGTATCCGAGTTCTACGGTAAGAAAACCACTTTCCTGCATTTAAAACGTAACAGTTTACAATTGGTTCAGCATGTATATAGAGTCTTACAGACACTGCAGGTATATTATGTACCTGTACTCTATATAGTTCAGCATGTATATAGACAATACAGAAATACAATTCCCAATGTACCTAGACAGTGCATGTATATACAAACAATAATAAATATTAAGGCAATTTGACTAAGGATAACCCACAAAGCCATCAGATGCCTATATCCGGATGCAAAACTCTTCTGTTTAATCCTCCAAGTAAAAACCTAACTTGACTTAACCTGACAATAATGACAAAGAAGCGAGTTAAAAAACACAAGTCACTCACCCGAGGACAACCGTATTTGACGTTGGATAAATATCAATACAAAGGTCCAAATGAGCCTAAAATTGTAAGTAAGTATTCCCTTAAAGCTTGCATCCCTCGGAAACTCATGGATTGCCATGAAAAAAATAAATAAAAATAAAGTCTGAAGGACAATGAGCAGGGCGAGCGTCAGCTGACAAAATGAGCTTGTAGGGGTATCGAGATATTAAAGTTGTCTAGCACTCAGGATGGAAGGAAACTCTAATGTGGTTTTCTTGTATAATATATAAGTTATATGATAGACAGTCTGGTGCTGGAGGTGCTGTGTGGTGAGGGGCTGCTTGGTAGAGACGTGCGGTGAGTAGCTTGTCTAAGGAGGTATGTGTGCAGGAGCTCCGTTAGAGAAGATGTTGCCTGTTGCTGGCCTCCTGGTTGAATGAAATGTTAACAGTGTGGAGCTTGCTGGAGGAGATGTTGCTTGTTCAAGAAGATCGGTCAGAGTGAGAGTTGGTTGGTGAGGAAGCTCAGAGAAGGACATGCTCGCTGGCGGGAGCGAGGACCGCCAGGCAGGCGGAGGAAAGGCGAGGGTCGCCAGGCAGCGGCAGAGGAGGAGGTGTTGCTTGTTCAAGAAGATTGGTCAGACTGCATCTCAATGGAGAGACAGAGCTTATATACACCGAGCAGCAGCCGCCAGTCCTCTATGAGTCATGCTGGGAAAACCCGAGAAGTAGCCGGTGACTAGTTCCGTTGCTAGGATACGGCGGGCAATGGAATGCGGATACGCTTGGTTGCTAGGGAAGGCGGTAACAGGTGGTGCGTGGCAGCTTGTAGGGGAGACGTCCACTACAATACTCCCCCTCCCCTCCCGGCGCGGCGGGAGGCTGGATGTTGTCCGGGTTGTGTCCCACACATAACACATACCGGGCAGGTGTATGTACGACTCGACCGCTATGTGTAACAACTCCGTCCAGTGACACAAAACCTGTGGGAGAATTAGGAGGAGAAAGAGGGTTTGGGATTAGAGGAGGTTGTACAAGCAATGGTTGTTGTGCTCCTGCTGCTGCAGGGGCTGCGTCAGGAGGAGGGTCCATGGCAGGAGCAGGTTCAGGTTCTATGACAGGAGGAGGGTCTATGACAGGAGCAGGTTCTATGATAGGAGGGAGGCTTACTACAGGTTCAGGTTCTATGACAGGAGCAGGTTGTACATGAGGGTGAAAAGAGGGTGCCCAGAAATGTCGTGGGCGTGGTGTTGCTGCCGGTGGTAACTGCGGGTGGACTGGTGCAGGCGTAGTTTGTTGATGGTGCTGCTGGGCTGGGGGCCCGACGGGTAAGGCGGCCGGTTTGACTCTGTCTATGATGACGGTGTCATGTCTGCCATTCCGGATAATTGTCAGGAACTTTGCAGAACGGGTAACCACCTGGAAGGGTCCATCGTAGGGGCGTTGTAATGGGTTGCGGTGAGCATCATGCCTGACGAAAACATACTCGGCTGTGAGTAGTGCAGGAGGGATGTGTTCAGGGCGCCGAGTAGGCTGGCGTGGAGCAGTAGCTCTGAATGCAGAAACTGCTTGTCGTAGCTTTTGGAGTAAGTCGTGACGAACGGCTGGAGTGGCTTGATTGGGATCAGGAGGGAGTGAGAAATCCCCGGGTAGCCGAAGGGGCTCGCCTAGTGTCAGATCTGCTGGGCTACAGTCCATATCCTCCTTGTGTGACGCACGGATGCCGAGGAGCACTAAGGGAAGCGCATCAGTCCAGCTGTAAGGGTCGTGCTGTGCCTTGAGTGCGTCCTTCAGCTGCCGGTGAAAACGTTCTACCATGCCGTTGGCTTGAGGGTGGTATGCTGTAGTGCGTTGTCTAGACGTGCCGAGGAACTGTAGGAGGTGCTGCCAGAGTTGTGACTCAAACTGTACTCCTCGGTCAGTGATTACGGTAGCGGGGGGGGCCAAAACGGGAAACCCAACCGGACATGAAGGCGCGGACAGTAGTCTCTGCTGTAGCGTTGGGCATGGGAATTGCTTCTGTCCACCTGGTGAAACGGTCGATGCAGGTGAAGATGTAGGTGCTACCGTAGGATGATGGAAGAGGTCCCACGATGTCGAGGTGTACTACTTGAAAACGTCCTTTGGGAATAGGAAAGGCTTGTAAGGGGGCCCGTATGTGACGATGTATTTTGGAGGACTGGCAGGCTAGGCACTGGGCAGCCCATTTCTTAGTATCAGACTTGATGCCGGGCCAGACGACACGTTGCGTGAGGAGGCGCTGGGAGGCCCGCACACCCGGGTGGCTGAGACCATGGATGCGGTCGAAAACAGCGCGGCGGTGGACGTGAGGCACGAACGGTCTAGGCTGTCCACAGGATACGTCGCACCACAATTTTATCTTTGTGCCAGGAACAGGGAGTTCTTGGAGTATGAGGCCTGAGGGGGATGTCTTGTAAGCTGCCAGGTCTTCGTCTTTCTCTTGAGCCGCGGCTAGCTGCCCATAATCAACGGGTGGAGATGAGGGAAGAATGGTGGATATACAACGAGAGAGGGCGTCGGCGATCTCGTTGTGGCTGCCTTTAATGTGTTGGACGTCGCTGGAGAACTCCGAGATGTAAGCCAAGTGGCGCAGGACACGAGGTGTATGTGACTGGGAAGCTGAAGCGAAAGCGTGGACGAGGGGCTTGTGATCAGTGAAGATGGTGAACTGACGGGCCTCGAGGAAGTGTTGGAAATGTCTGACAGCCAAGTATATGGCCAGGAGTTCTCGATCAAAAGCGCTGTACTTGAGGTGTGGTGGTTGAAGCCGTTGTGAGAAGAAAGCAACGGGCATGAAAGTTCCGTTGATCTCCTGCTGTAAGACGGCGCCCACTGCAGTAGAAGAAGCGTCTGTTGTGAGAGTGGTCCGGGCGTTAGGTGCGGGGTGGGCCAGGAGGGTGAGGCGTGTGATGTGCTGTTTGATAGTGGTGAATGCCGTAGTAGCCTCTTGAGTCCACATGAGAGACTTGTGAGACTTCTTTGGGCGTCCCTTGAGAAGGTCGTGTAGGGGGGCTAGGACGGTGGCAGCTTTGTCAATGAAGCGGTGGTAGTAGTTGACTAAACCCAGGAACTCCCGGAGTTTCTTCGCCGTTTCAGGTTTGGGGAACTCCCTAATCGCGGTTATCTTCTGTGGTAGGGGTTGTATGCCACTGGGCGAGACTCTGTGACCGAGGAAATCGATGGCCGAGGTTCCAAAGACGCACTTAGCAGGATGAACTTTCATGTTGTTGTTCTGCAGGCGTTGGAGAAGGAGTTGTAGGTGGTGGTGGTGCTCGGCAGGCGTCGAAGATGCGACGAGGATGTCGTCAATGTAGACGGTGACAAAATCGAGGTCGCGAAGCATATGGTCCATGAACCTCTGGAAAGTCTGTGCTGCATTGCGTAAGCCAAAACTCATGAAAGTGTACTCGAAGAGTCCGAACGGAGTGGTGATGGCTGTCTTCTGGGTATCTGCCGGTGCTACTGGGATCTGGTGGAAGGCACGCTCCAAGTCGATCTTCGAGAAGATAGTCTTGCCATGAAGTTTGTGGTGAAAGTCCTGGACATGCGGAATAGGGTACCTGTCAGGTTTGGTGACGAGATTCAGGGCTCTGTAGTCGCCACACACCCTCCACTCGCCGGGTGTTTGCTTAGGAACCATGTGAAGAGGCGATGCCCAGGGACTCCTTGAAGGGCGAATGATGCCGTCTTGCAGTAGTTTGTTGAATTCTGCTTTGGCTGTGTACAGGAGCTCAGGGCGCAGGCGGCGAGGGCGTGAAAAGACAGGTGGTCCTTTGGTTTCGATGTGGTGGAAAATTCCCGACGTAGGTGGTGGGGGTAGGGAGACTCGGGGTGAGAAAAGCTCCTTGAATTCGTCGAGCAGGGAGGAGAACTCGTTGGAAGGCGCAAGACAGGTGATAGCGTCCGTGTGTCTGGCACGAGAACCCTGGATCTTGCGTGCTGTAGGCTCATGAATGAGGCATAGATGACTTGGTTTGACGCCGAGCTTGTGGAAGGTGAGGAAGTCGAAACCAAGGATGGGTTGAGACACGTCTGCTATCACGAATAACCAACGCAGAGTCTTGGGCAGACCGAGGTCTAAGGCGAGGGTGCGTACGCCGTAGGAGGCGATGGAGGTACCGTTGGCAGCGAACAGGTCATACGAGGGTTGCTTTGACTTGTCTCGTAGTGAGGGAGGGATGAGGCTGACCGATGAACCGGTGTCGATGAGAAACTTCTTGCCGGAGGTGCGGTCGGTGACGCGCAGTAATGAGACGCCTGGAGGGACGGAGGCTGAGGCGTCTACCAGCCTCCGGTGTTGCCGTTTCCCGAATAGGTGCAATAGGGCTCACAGTTTCGAGCATAGCGGCCGAAAGTCTGGTGATACCAGCAGAGGGTAAATTTGTTGTGCTGGGGGTTGGCTGCTGTGTGTCGGAACTTGTAGGGCGTAGTGTGTGAGTCAGGAACCGGCGCAGCAGCGGGTATGGAGGAGCAGAACTGCTCAACAGTGTCCATCCTGCGGTTCAAAATTTGCAACAGGTCCTTGATGTCTTGTGAGGAATTGCTCGGCTGAGGGGTGTTGACCCGGCTTACAAGTTCGATGGTAAGTACTGGTGTGACCGTGGCGGCAAGGGGTGCAGCAGCGCATTCGTTAAAAATTCTATCCGCCGCGGTTGCATATAGTTCCGGTGTCGTAGAGTAATCTACTGCGGACAGGATGTTGCGTACTTCTGTGGGTAGCTTTTGTGCGTGAAGCTGGCGCAGGATAGAGTCGGGGAGTCTGTCTGTGTGACGGGAGTTCAGCCGACACATCTCCTCCCAGAGACGTCCCGGGGTTGAGTTCCCGAGGGAGGTAGAGGATAGATCTTGCAGGAGATTGGGGCTGGTCTGTTGATAACACGTCTTCAAGGCAGCCCGCAGGGTAGCGAATTTGTTGTGATCTGGAGGGTTGGAAATGGTTTGTGAGACCCGCGTGGCCACTTCCGTGGGTAAGGCACAAAGCAGGGCGCAATACTTTTGTTCGTCGGTCGCTCGTGAGCCGGCGAGGGCTGCTTCCACATGGTCAAGCCAGTCCTCGACGTTGTGGTTGAAAATCGGCAGAGAGATCCGTCCGTCCTCCATCCTGTGTGAGTGCTTATCTCCGGGAGTCACCATTGTAGGGGTATCGAGATATTAAAGTTGTCTAGCACTCAGGATGGAAGGAAACTCTAATGTGGTTTTCTTGTATAATATATAAGTTATATGATAGACAGTCTGGTGCTGGAGGTGCTGTGTGGTGAGGGGCTGCTTGGTAGAGACGTGCGGTGAGTAGCTTGTCTAAGGAGGTATGTGTGCAGGAGCTCCGTTAGAGAAGATGTTGCCTGTTGCTGGCCTCCTGGTTGAATGAAATGTTAACAGTGTGGAGCTTGCTGGAGGAGATGTTGCTTGTTCAAGAAGATCGGTCAGAGTGAGAGTTGGTTGGTGAGGAAGCTCAGAGAAGGACATGCTCGCTGGCGGGAGCGAGGACCGCCAGGCAGGTGGAGGAAAGGCGAGGGTCGCCAGGCAGCGGCAGAGGAGGAGGTGTTGCTTGTTCAAGAAGATTGGTCAGACTGCATCTCAATGGAGAGACAGAGCTTATATACACCGAGCAGCAGCCGCCAGTCCTCTATGAGTCATGTTGGGAAAACCCGAGAAGTAGCCGGTGACTAGTTCCGTTGCTAGGATACGGCGGGCAATGGAATGCGGATACGCTTGGTTGCTAGGGAAGGCGGTAACAGGTGGTGCGTGGCAGCTTGTAGGGGAGACGTCCACTACAAGCTTGCGGCCACAAGGTGACGAACGTGTTTCCCTTCGCCTTGCTTATAGTCTGCTGTCCTCCCAGTAATAAATCAATGTAACTCCAAGCTGCACTAACGAGATCAAGGGTGAGGTGATGAGTCAGGTGGCGAGGCAGTAGGTAAGGTGACATGCCAAGACACTTACACAGCACACACATTAACAGCACTACTAGACCACTGTCTTATAACAAATTTACATTATAGTTTCTATTTGAAAATTAATTGATACACGATGGCTCGAATTGGCTATTTTTGCACTTAGACAACTGATGAGTGACATTTTATAAGCAAAAAACTTAAACTCCCTGTCCTATATAATTTATTCCCAAGTCCCTGACCCCTCCTCCCTACACTGACAACTACCCGGTAATCTCCCCTCCTGGCTCTCAACACCACACCTCCCCCTCCCCTCTCTCAGCCAGCGGGAGATAATGATTTTATATGAGGAAGGTGGTTTTAGGCTTAAAGTTGTTTTCTTATAAAATGTCACAGACTTGACTTAGCAGAATACAATTTGCATTGTTGGAATTCTTGGAAGATAACGATCAATTTGAATCTAAACATCTCATAGTTTGCACAAGAGATAAAATTTTTAGTCCTTTAGCTTAGTACAATTGAGTACAAAGTGAGTACTGTAATATGCTGCTCAAAATTATGTTTTTTCACAGGAAAAAGTCTGTTAACTAACCCAAGTGGTCAGGATATTATGACATTTTGTTGCAGATTATTTCAAATAAATTATTTACTTAGTTCTGTACATAGAGAGAGTGGTGGAGGAGGGGTGGAGACACTGACCCCCACCCCTGCCTCTGTCATTCTCACTGTAACTCCACAACATATTGTTTATATGTTATTTATTAGTAAATATATATTACCGTAATAATTTGATCTTATTAATACCATTACCCTTCATATACAGTCCGTAAAGTACTTATTTTTACCTTATTATTCGACTTGTCATTTAAAGTTTATGCAAATCACTGATTATATATTGTATTTTTTCTACGGTAGTATTCAATATTTTATATTATCAATGATAAAACATACACCATAAGAGGCTGATCACACGAGAATATATAATAATACTTTTTTTACTTTTATCCTCTTCGCCACTGATCGGCACGCTAGCCACTCGGGCGATCGGTCACGTCTCTGATTACAATGTTGGTGGTGGTGTTGGAGGGTGTGTGTGTGTGTGTTGGTGGGTGTGTGTTGGTGGGTGTGTGTACAGTATGTGAAGCTGAGATGTGTTCCTGACACAAACACGCACACACACAAACGCACAGAAATTAATAAGACAACACTTATCCAGTGAGGGGTCTTGGTGTGTGAGTGCCTGGAGGGAAGATAAACATGAGCTGTTGAGGACTGCATAATAGGGAATCTTTTCAGCATATTATTATATTTTCTTTATTTCTAAGGCACATTAGAGTATTGAAATGATTTTACACAACTTTTATAATTTCATTACATGTAACAATAACACCATGCATCAGAAGAATCAGAAAAATGCTAGTGACAGGGGGGAAGGAGGTTCAGAGGAAGAATAAAGAGAGGATGGAAGTGAATTTTAGAAGGAGAGAACAGATGCGGTGGCTAGACATCGCTTGCGTGAGGGGTTCAGGGGTGGGGGCAGCTGGGAGGCGACAAGACAAGGCCAGGCCGGCGATTGGTCACGCGTCAGGTGCAGCGCGGTTGGGTTGGGCAATGGATGTTCAGTGCTTGGGCGGCTTGAATGAGTTTTGGTTTCTTGTGTGGAGAAGATGTCTTGGTCTTCTTAGCTTGGGGTCGATTTTCTTCTCTCTCTTCTCCTCTTCTTGCTTTCTTGGAATGTCCATTCGTTTGTGTTTGGGTCTTGTTGTTCATCTTCCACGAGAGATGGGCTCTCAAAGGTGTGGAAGAAGTCAGAGGCGGTGAGGTTGACCACGTGGGCTTCAGCTTCACGGGCCACGTGGTGATCTTGGTTTTGTGCGGTGGGCGTCTTCTCGACAGTTTTCTTTTCTTGGTTTTTCTTTTTTTGGTTTTTCTTTTGTGCTGGTTTTTTCTTTTCTTGAGAGCGTACAGCAAGGAGGGCCTCTTTGTAGCTCATTTTTTTCTCGAGGCGAACTTTGGCTACCCTGCACTCCTCCTTCCATCTGGGGCAGTTCCGGTCGGCGGAGGAGTGTGGGCCACCACAAGCAGCGCATTTCTTTTCTTCGTTGGGGCAGACCGTGTAGCGGTGTCCAGGGCTGCCACACTTGGAGCAGGTGTCCTCCTGCGCCTCACACTTATTTACAGTGTGTCCATAGTGTTGGCACTTGTAACACCGATTCGGTCTGCAGTAGGGCTTCACTGGCACAGTTACCCACGCCAGTTGAGCCTCTTCGGGTAAGGTGGTGTGGTGTCCGACAAGGGCAGTGGTGTCGGACAGCATCTTTACAACTTGGAGCTGCCCCTGGAGGAGCTCGCTTAGTTCGTCTTGGTCCATGTGGGCAATTTCGGCGTGGGAGATAACTCCCAGCTTCAAGTTGTCCCACATGTAGGCAATCATTTTGAATGGGATGCCGTTGATGTCAGGAATCTCCGCGAGCTGGGCGGGCATGCCCTTTTCGGCGAAGGTGATCCTGATGTCTCCATGGAGCTTTAGACGCTCCACCTTGGTGACTCCCAAGATCCCATTAGCTACAAAGAACTTCTGGAGAACTAGGAGATTTAGTTGCTTGGGGCAGGTCGGCGTGTCCGGACGAATCCGCGCCACGTTATCGAACTCGTAACCGTTCATCGTGAGAGGGTTAGAGAGGATGACACCATGCATTACCCTCTCCCTCCCTCCCTAAGGCAGGGAGGGGAGCGGTAAAGACCATAGAGACCCTCGCGGCCAGTACAGTTGTCAGTACACGACCTTCCTTACACCCCATTCAACTCATAGTGCAATCCGTGGAGGGGCCAGGGCCGCATTGTTTAAACCCTCGTACTGTAGTTTAAGGGATATGTGTACATAATGTTGTTATACATGTGCATATAGCTATTTGTACTATATATATGTACTGTATTTTGCACACTTCGGGAATTAGCATGAAAAACTTGCGAATTTTGCTTTCCTGCAGGGTCTATTTTACCTAACCCCGCGAGCTTTCAGCTTTAAGATGTCTTTTTTTTTCCATGTTTCGTACAGGTAAATCTCGAGATACGATGGGATTACGTTCCTGAAAATCCATCGCTAGGTGAATTATTGTAGATAGGGAGCATTATAACATGGGGTTCAATGGAATACGTTCTCAGCCGGTCCCCAAACACACATGTATATCCAACAAAAAATTCCTACTGTCAGAACAAAACAATTAAGCAATATTCACCACATCATAATGGACAAGTCTGGTCATCATCACATGTCCCTTTCGAGGCTAAGGGGACTCTTGTAGGTGGAGTGGAGACGTCACTCTGACTCCCGCACAGCCTCTGGGGAGTCCAGAGAGGCTGGCTGGAGGCAGTAGGGGCTGGAGGTGTAAGCTTCGGCTTGGCTTTAAAGAGAGAGAAGTTCCTGGGTGGGATTGGAGAGGTGGCAGCAGTGGAGGGTTGTGGCTCTGACCGTGGCAGGGATTTGAAATAGGATGCGAGTGTTGTCTGACGTGCCTCCTTTTTCTTCTTAAGGTACAGCTTCTTGTAGCAGAGAATGCCCTTCTCCACCATTGTCCTTACAGACAAACTCCTTTTGATGTTGGGGTCATTCTCAGCAAGGAGCTCCATGGCAGTGCTCACCTGGTCCATGGCAGTGCTCAACACCTTCAGAGTCAGCGATATGGGTGCAGGGTTTTCCTCCTCACCCGTTGACTCCTCCATTCTCTGCTGCTGTTCCAGGAGCAGCAGGTCCTCTGTGCTGAGCTCCTCAGAGTGGCTGTCCAAGACCTCAGTCACATTCTCTTCTTCGACCTCCTGAAAACCGGCTTCCTGGGAGTTGCTGGTGATGTCGCGGTGTACGGTTACAACATCTGTGAAGCCGCTAAAGTCATGCAACACTCGGGCCACACTTTCTTACACACTGCATTCATGCACCTTTGTGTGACTTCCTTCTACGACTTGTCGATGTTGCGTACGGCATGCTTGAAGGATGCGATAACACCCTGATCCACTGGCTGGATGAGTGAAGTGGTGTTGGGAGGCAGAAACATCACACTGGTGTTGTCAGTGCACTCACCCATTGTAGGTATCAGGAGAAGCTTGTTGGCGATTTTCTGACTCTCGGCGTACTCCTTGAGGTGCTTGAAGAGGTAGCCAACCATGCAACTCTGACACAACTCCGTCGTTACCCAGACCTTCTTGTTGGATCACCAGATGACTGAGAAGCGCTCCTTAATAAACCTGTAAAGAGCCCTAGGGTTCTTGGAATGGTACACCTGCATGGGAGTCAACTTAAGATCCCCCTCAGCATTGCCTCCAAGCAGCAAAGTAAGGTGGTCCTTGGCCGCCTTGAAGCCTGTTGCAGTCTTCTCCTACTTGGCCAGGAAAGTCCTTAGCCTTCAGGAGTGCCAGGAAGGAGTTAGGACTCACGATGCCAGCACTGGGTGCCTCACTAGTTAGACAAAAGTTGTAAAAATTGGCATGCCTCTCGAACCGCTGAAACCACCTAGGACTTGCCTTGAAAGGGGCATCTCCTTCACTGCTCTCTACCATCAGTGTCACTCAGATGTTGCTGGCATTCGCCATGATGATCGCTATGGAGAGAAGCAAGCGGTTTCGAGTCTGGTCTTGAATCCAATCTTGGAGTAGCCTCCCCATCCTATCCATGATTGGTTCACGCTTCCTCAGTAATCTAGAAGCGAAAACTGTGGTGATGTTCTCTGCCGCAGCCTTCACTTCTGGTGTCTCTTTGATGATGGTTGACACTGGACCAGGCCAAGCAATAGAGCACGCTCCTTCACCTATCTCATACTGCTTCACAACATCAAGCTTTACCTCCAGAGCCACAGTTTTCCTGGGTGTTTTGGCCTTCCCCGATGCCGGAGCCTCAGCAACATTATTGCTAGCCATTTTCACTAACTTTACAGGTACCTGTACATGTCTCACTTCACAGTCACAAAAACTGAGCAACACTATTACTATAATGTACAGTATTAACCTGCAGTGTATACTTAACTGTAAGAAAAAAACAGGGATATCAACATAAGCACAATGATATCGGCCAGCATGCTCAGAACACATGTTCTTGAAAACAGAGTTGACGAACTTTACAATCACAAAAACACAGAAAATATCACCTAACAGTCACCATAACACAGCTCAATATCAATGTCAGTGCTGTCCTCTTACTATAATAGAGGAAATCCATTGATAATAAGTAGAATAAACAATACTGACTGATAATCGTGGAGCCATGAGATGGTGGTTTACAAATAACAAAGAACCAAACATAGGGCTGCAGTGCGCAGGTTGGCTATGTGGCGGCGCGTGGGTAGGCTTACAAGTGAAGGTAGAGATGCATTATACAGAAGGCTTAATCTAGTTTCCTTATAAAAGTCACTGATTTGATGTAGAAATATATAACTTGCATTGCTGGAATCCTTGCAAGACAGAGATTAAATTGAATATAAACAACCCATAGTTTACACTACCGATTTTTTTCCCACCCAATGGATATAAGAACATAAGGAGTCTGCAATAGGCCGGTTGGCCTGTGCATGGCAGCTTCTGTCGAGAGTTACTACCACTCTATCATCCATAAGAACATAGCAAAATAAGAGTCTGCAATAGGCCGGTTGGCCTGTGCATGGCAGCTCCTGTCGAGAGTTACTACCACTCTCTATTATCCATGAACCTATCTAGCCTCCTTTTAAAACTTTCCAGCGTTCCAGCACTTACTACAAAGTTGCTAAGCTTGTTCCACTCGTCCACCACCCTATTTGTGAACCAGTTCCTTCCTATCTCCCTCCTAAACCTAAACTTATCCAACTTAAATCCGTTGCTCCGAGTCCTATCCTGCACGGATATTATAAGAACTTTATCTATATCACCTTTATTGATTCCTTTCACCCACTTAAATACTTCTATCATATCTCCCCGCACTCTTCGTCTTTCTAGGGAATGCAAGTTTAGTTTCTTTAGCCTATCCTGATATGGAAGGTTTCTAAGTCCCGGAATCATTTTCGTTATTCTTCGCTGCACCGAATTGCTATCCATTCTATAATAAGGGCACCAGAACTGAACGGCATAATCGAGGTGCGGCCTGACTAGCGCAAGATATAGTTGCAATAAGACCTCTGCAACTCTTATTACTTACACTTCTAGATATAAAACCCAATACTCTGTTTGCCTTATTTCGAACATTTACGCACTGTTTTCTAGGCTGTAGGTCCGGGCTTACAAGTACCCCTAGGTCCCTTTCACAAGTCGACTTCTCTAGGTTGATGTTGTTAAGGCTGTATACATTGACAGTATTTGTTCTTCCAATATTAAGTACGCTGCACTTGCCAATGGCTATTCGATGGATTTCGTTAAAGCGAGTTGTTTTGATCGTATATAGCGAGATGGTTTTAATTTATAACCATCGTTAAAGCGGAATATCACATCTCGGGATTTAGTATCTCGAGGTTTACCTGTTTCTGTGCTTGGTTTGGTTTGAGAGATACATTATATATCTGAAGAATCAACCACCGTCTTAAAAAGGGTCATGACCTACCAATATTACATCTAGCATAAAACCTATATGCACATTTCTGGATAACGATAACTGTAAATTCACTTACATGAAATATTCCTTGGCTGCGACATATGACTTCTCCTCTGGGTTACTATGGAGATAATCTGTGGGTGAGGAACTTGGTTGTCTTACTACCATCAATAATTTATCTTTATTATTTATGAACTGTATATCTACTAATGTATATAACAGTATGTTGTTTGTTTCATAATGATAAGACAGAAGTTATTCATTCTAACATATAAATGTTTGCAGATGCAGCTCAGCTATTCAGGGAGATCAATAACATATAGGACTGTGAAGCTTTACAGGAAGACCTCTAACAGCCTCTGGAATGGTTAGAGGAATGGATGATCAAATTCAATATTGTAAAATGCAAGACAGTGCAAATTACAAACCAAGCCTTTGGGGAGGAAAGGCTACCGGGAAATACAGTTGAAAGTGAGAAATATAGAAATAACAAAGAAACTTGGGGGGGGGGGGGGACTAAGGAGGAGTGGGGCTAAGTAAGGGTGGAGCTAAGGAGGGGCTAAGAAATAACTAAGAAATAAAGAAAAATATCAAACAAGGAAGAATACAATAAGATACAGACAAAACATAACATAAATAAGTGGATATTAACAAACATTTAACAGCACACTGGCAAACTCACCATCATTGTTGAAATCATTTTGACAGTCGGACCAGGGAAGCGGACTAAAGAAGGACGCACCAATGTAGAAGAGTGCCCAAGACAAGAGCAAGTTGTAGTAGATGGTCACGAGGAGCAATAAAAGCACCATCCCCCATCCAACACCTGTCATGTACACAGAGGGTGAGGACACTTATTAAACACAAATCATGACACACTGTCCAATTGAGTCTTACAGTATAATTATTCAGTGAAAGTGTCATACACAATTACAATTGGTTTAGCATATACAGTATGTATATGGACACTACAAGTATTGTACAGTATAGTTCAGCATATAGACAATGTACTTTTACTTTAATTTTATCCCCTTCGCCACTCATCGGCTCGCTAGCCGCTTGGGCGATCGGTCACGTCTCTGTCACGCACTGTTGGCAAATACTGGGCATGCACCGGCTCCTGAATGTACCTGAACCTGCTCCAGTGTTGGTCAAGTCTTGTCTTGAAAGAGCTCGCACTCGGTGCCGTCACAACACTCTCTGGTAGATTGTTCCAAGAGTTTACAACCCTCACTCCGACAAAGTTTGCCCTCGCGGTTTTCTGGACTTGCGGCTTCTTCAATCTTGAGCTGTGACCCCTTGTGGGGCGAGCGTCCGCCAGCTCCAAGTAAGGACACTCGACTGAGTAGTGCCCCCTGAGATGCTTATACACCTCAACTAGGTCCCCTCTTGCCCGTCTGTAATATAAGCTAGGCAAGTTCTGGCGCTCCAATCTCTCAGGGTAGTTGAGGTGCCGAAGTGCAGGCACCAGTCTGGTGGCCCTCCTTTGAACATTTTCAACCAACTGACAGTCCCTAGCTGCACAGTGGTTCTCAACCTTTTTACTACCACGCCCCCTCTAGGAATTGGTCCTTCCCTCCACGCCCCCCTTGCATCTAAGAATAAAATTCCCTCCCAGATTTTAAAGAAAAATGAGAAATATTGTGTTTTTAGTCTTTTTATTGAGTATAAATTAGTGAGATACTTGACACTGCTTCTTAGCTACTAGATCTTGAATGCGTGGTTGAATGCCAGAGAGTGCACAACGTAAATCCCCTTCAACGTTCAGCCTGTTTCTGTACTCGGTCTTGACAGCAACGAACGTGGAAAATGAAGCTTCACAAAGATACGTGGATCCGAACATAGTTAGAATCCGAAGAGCCTGATGTGAGATCAGAGGGTAAACAGGAAGGTACTTGACCCAGAACGTCTCAAGATCCAGTTCTTTGAAGTCTTCCTTAGTTGTGGAGTTGAACTTCAACTCAAGAAACTCCTCTTGCACTTCATCCGAAACATCAGCTACTTCACATTGAAATGGGTTCCTGATGAATTTCCAGGTTTCACGCTTCTCAACTATCTCTGGGAGGTATCTGATGAATTCTGTTTTCAACTCAGTTAGAGGAGTGATTATTTGTTTCTTTAACTCAGAATCAAGGTTATCGTGAATGAGAGCAGAATCCAAGTTACTAAAACTGGCTGTATTTCCCTGCTGAATTCGACACTTCCAGAGGTCGAGTTTGGCCATGAAGGTTGGAATGGTGTCGTGGTGCATGATGATGTTGATGTTTTTCCCTTGTAGTTTAAGGTTGAGAGCATTCAACGCTTCGAAGATGTCCACCAGGTAAGCTAGAGATAGCTGAAAGCCTTCAGACTGGAACTTGTCATGGAGATCTGCCTTCTGCTTCGAATCAAGAAATATTGCTACTTCTTCTCGTAGTTCATAAAGCCGTCCAAGCATGTTCCCCTTTGATTGCCATCGTACGTTCGTGTGAAAAAGCAAGGTTTCGTGTTCAGATTCCATATCCTTACACAGCAGTTTGAAGAGACGACTGTTTAAGGCTCCAGCTTTGATAAAGTTGAATACCTTGATCGCCACGTTCAGGACATCCCTCATTTCAGCAGGTACAGTTCTGGATACTAAGGATTCACGATGAAGTATGCAGTGTGTACCTACAACAGACGGATTTTTTTCTTTCACCATTGTAATGAATCCAGACTGCAGACCAAGCATGGCTGGAGCTCCATCAGTGCACACCCCTACCAGCGAGTCCCACGAAAGTTGGTTTTCCTGAATGAAGTTCGATACATCATGAAAAATAGCTGCTGCTGTTGTAAACTTTCCATGGGGTGACAGAACAGCATTTCCTCTTTTACACTGTTGCCTGACACATACCTCAACAGCCTTAACTGAATAAATGTGAGGGAAGAGGAATTATTGCCACGGACGTGTGCAGAAGACTGGGAGAGAACGGGGCTCACCAGTCACCAACGAGCAGTATACAGGTCCAGGACGAGTTAACCCCCCCCCCATGGGTTTCGAGGGATAGGGAGGGGGGTCAATAAGTACAGAAAATGTTAAGCCCTAAGTCAAAAAAGTAGCCTATAGAAAACTAAAGTTATAAGGCGATACTTTTGCAATTTTTCATAAACTTCTCAATATTAGCCCACGCTCTTGTTAAGAGAATAAAAACTATAATTATAATTAGAGAAATTCCCACTTTTTCCCTAGGGCTTGCGGCCCCCCCCCCCCCCCTGGAAATTACTGACGCCCCCCAGGTTAAGAACCACTGCGGGCCTAGCATATCTCGGGGACCAGATGAGGTGACAGTACTCCAGATGGGGAAGCACTTCACTCTTGAAGATCATTACGAGGGACGGACCGTCTAGATATCTGAACGACCTTCTTATAAGACCCAATAATTTATTTGCCTGGTTTACCTTCTTCTCGCAATGGCCCGAGAACTTCAGCTCATTGTCAACATACACACGTAGGTCCTTCTCACATTCAGTCTCAACTAGTACAGTTTCTTCATCCCGTTGGGACATATGATACGCCTCGTTACCGTTGGTATGCCCCAGGTGCATCCTCTTACACTTCGTGACATTGAATCTCAGCAGCCATTCCTTTGACCATTCCTGGAGCCCACAGAGGTCCTTCTGCAGCTCTTCACAGTCCGCTTGGTTCTTAATTTCCCGAATAACTTAGCGTCATCGGCAAACATTTGTATGGAGGAGTGTACAACGTCAGACATGTCATTTATGAAACAAACAAACAACATCGGGCCCAATACACTGCCCTGTGGTACCCCACTTGTGACAGGTACGGATGACGATTTCGTGCCATTAATCACCACACATTGCTTGCGGTCTTGTAGAAAGTCTTCTATCCATGCTAGGACATTTCCCCGAATTCCGTACCCTTCCAGTTTGATTTTCAGCCTTTCGTGGGGTACACTGTCGAAAGCCTTGGCAAAATCTAGGTAAATATTGTCGATATTACCATCCCGTTCCAGAATATGGGTCCAAATATCCAATACCTTGAGCAATTGTGTTAAGCAGGAGCGCCTCGGCATAAAACCGTGTTGGCAATCCTTTACAAGATTGTTTCATATTAGATGTTCCATTGTGGCATCTCTGATAATACTCTCAAGTACTTTACATATTATGCTGGTCAGGCTCACCGGTCTACAGCTGTTCGTGGAGTGACGATCGCCCTTCTTGAAGATAGGACTCACATAAGCCTCTTTCCATTCACTGGGGACCATTTGATCATCCAGGCATTTACAAAACAGTATCTTCAGGGGCTCGACAAGCTCGTTGCACAACTCTCTTAACACTCTGGGATGCACCATGTCAGGGCCGGGACTCTTATGGACCTTTAGCCAGGTACCAGTATACTGTACTGTGCATGTATTCAAACAATGCTGGTACAGGTATACAGTTCAACATGTAGATATACAATGCAGGTATACAATACAGCATATTTACTGGGTGTTTCAGAAATAGGATTCATAATTCTGGGGGTGTATTTCTGGTACAATTCTAAGACACAATGTCAATATGACAAATTGTCATAAACCCCACAGTTTCCTAGCTACAGCACCTGAAAAGGGTTAAGGTAATGACAGTGGGATTGGTTGTGTAATAATTATAGATTTTAGTGTCATTTTATGCACATAACTCTATACAATGTGATACAGTTTCATTATTACAGTACTTGTTCAAAATTCCCTCCCTCGGCATATACCTAGATCACGCGCACCTACAGTGATTTACTTGCATGCATATATATATATATATATATATATATATATATATATATATATATATATATATATATATATATATATATATATATATATATATATATATATATATATACATATATATATATATCATATATATATATATATATACATATATATATATATATATACATATATATATATATACATATATATATATATATATATATACATATATATATATATATACATACATATATATATATATATACATATATATATATATATACATACATATATATATATATATACATACATATATATATATATATACATACATATATATATATATGTATATATATATATATATATATATATATATATATATATACATATATATTATATATATATATATATATATATATGTATATATATATATATAAAATAGATCGGTTCTCATTCTCAAGGAAGCTAGTTTTCTCTGTCAATGCATTTTTAGTATCTGATCGATGCTCTTTGGTTTTCACTGTTTATATCTCAAGTATTATGTTTAAGCACTTATAGCGGAGCCTCTCCTTGTGTACCTTATAAATACAACATTAAGGTAGAAAGTGTCTCTTTTTATCCTGCATCATCAGGCGAAGATGATGGAATATATTAACGTTGAGTATACAACATGACATGTAGCAGCGTACAAAACATTATCTAATGTGTATTTCAGGTAATCTGTGAAGATGCAACACGATCCATGGCAGTTGTTGTCGAGGGATCGACCTTTTGCTCTCTATCTACCAATAGTGGCGTCCCACAGGGTTCTGTTCTTTCACCTGCTCTCTTCCTTCTTTTTATCAATGATTTACTTCACATTACAACTAATTCTGTCCATACTTACGCTGATGATTCTACTCTTCACTCTTCTCATTGTTCCCCTCCCCCTAACTCTCAAACTAGATCTGTTTCTAGAGCTGATATCGTTTCATCTATCAATGCGGATCTGTGCAGCATCTCCGAATGGGAAGGTAGAAACTAGGATAAATTCAATAGCAATAAAACTCAGTACAGGGTATTTACCAATTACACTTTCCAAATTAGATGATCTCCCACCCAACACATTTCAGGATGCAATCATTCTGCCAAGTTCTAAAATAGATATACTAGGTTTTACCATTTCGTCTAATATGTCATGGAAGCCACACATCCACAACATTGCTAAAGCTGCCTCCCGAAAGCGGGGAATGCTTTACAGATGCAGTAGTTACTTCACTCCTGAGCAGTTGCTTCAAGAATATAAGGGATTCATTCGTCCTAACTTGGAGTACTGCTCTCATATCTGGGGTGGCTCTTCTTCTGTCCAACTGCCAAACAGGGTGGAATCAAAGGCATTTCGTCTTATTGACTCTCCTCCTATAGTTGATAATTATAATCTTTCTTCCCTGTCTCTTCTCTGCAATGTTGCTTCACTCTCTCTCTCTTTTACAGGTACTTTAACGGGCAATGTTCGGTGGATTTGGCATCCTGTGTACCGCCGGCAAGGCCGTGGACTCGTAACACCCGTCTTGCCCGCGGCGCCCACCGTTTCTCTGTGGATGTCGGTCACACTAGAATAACCCGTTATAGTACATCCTTCTTTCCTCACACTGCCAAACTGTGGAATGCTCTGCCTTCTTCTGTGTTTCTATACTCATACAATCTGTCTCGCTTCAAAAAGCTGGTTTTCCGGCATCTTGGGTGGTGTAGATTAATATAATTTTTTTCTTTTCTATTTTTAATTTCTTTTTACTCTTGTTTTTCGCTCCCGATGACCTGTGCCCAGGTGGGCTATACCCCGCAAAAAAAGGTTAAGTTGTATCGCTGACTCATGGAGTCGTGATAACTGTATGTGCCAGAGTAACCTGCATCCCCAGTATTAAGAGTAATAATAATTACTGTACACAAATATCAATCTTGTCACGGGCATTTGAAAAGTGCTATGAAGTGTAAGTGTAAGTAGTAATGTAATTGAAGGACTGACGACCAATCTTTGTTGTGTGTCACTGTCATAGAATGTTACCAGTAATCTATAATACCGTAATTTTGACTGAACATTGGTCATGTTAACAGTGAATACTTGTTTGGCTGACGTGGGAGTAAGACCAAGTGGTCTTTGTAAATTGTATCAGTGTTAACGTAAATTTGACCAAGTCTTGAGTGAACTCCAAAGAATGGTTCATGTGTTTATGTTCTGGGAAAGTGTCAGGTACTCAATTTCATTTTAAATACACCATCTTTAATGAATGTTGGGGTATCATTCTCCTGCAGTATCACCTTTGTTCTTCCCCATATCTTGATACCATTAAATACAACTGAATGCAAATGCCCTAAACCTCATCATGCTACCACATGTTGAGAGGCTAAAGGTTATATGTATGTGCCCTAAACCTCACCATGCTACCACATGTTGAGAGGTTAACGGTTATATGTATGTGCCCTAAACCTCATCATGCTACCACATGTTGAGAGGCTAAAGGTTATATGTATAATAAGTAAAATAACTAAGAAATAGATAACAGAAGGAATATGTAAAGTAAGGAAGGAACTTAAAGAAAGAGAAGTAGAAGTTTAAAATAAGCCAAAGAAACAAGTTGAAAGAATAAAACAAAACAAAAGAAATAAAAGAAAGGTAAAATAAATAACTCCCTCCCGTACACTACATTAATACAGGGTAATAACAAGCCTGGTCATTATCACATGTTCCCTTCGAGGCTAAGAGACTCTTGTTGAGGGGCGGAGACATCACTCTGACTCCAAGACAGCCTCTGGCGAGTCCGGAGAGGCTTGCTAGCCGTTTTCAAAGTTATTAGTCAATTCACAGTCACCACAACAGAGCATAATCTGAAATATAATATTTTCCTCTCACCAATAACGGCAAATATTACAGCGATCAAAATATTACGCAATCATATATAATGATAACGTTGGTTACACGAGTGAAGGCAGGTGTGATCACGTTGGAACAAAGCGCGGAAATGAAATAAACAGGTGGCCGTCAGGTGACTCACAGGTAAGTGGAACTGCACAGAGGTTGAAAAATAAGTTTGTGTGTACAGTGGCCGTCTTTGATCTGATATGTATTTATATTCCGCGTTAGAGAGTTTTGCCTCGTGATAGCTATGATTAAAGTGGAATTTGCCTCACGTCAATCGCGAGAGGGTGTTAAATCCTAATTAACGTCAATATGGATTATCATAAATCGGGGAATACCTGTACAGATAATACCTAGTACAGTAATTAAAATGCTGTTTTATTAATACTGTACCTGTATCTTATATTGTATAAATTATTCGTGTAATATGTTTGTAATAATTTCATAATGTTATTTGCTATATCAATACTGTACTCTATTTTGTTCCAGTTTTTATATCAGTGATAATTTGCAACCAGATGTGTAATACTGCTAAGATCCCCAATTTATTATGACTGTTGTTTCTACTTTCACTTTTTGCCACAATTATTATGACACACTAGATTACCTTACCTGATTACTTGAGCAAGGTTAATGAGGCTATATAATGCACCAGAGAGGGGTGAAGCCCAAGAATTTCACTAAGAATAACAAAGCATTAAAATGTGGCTGAGATAATTGGAGCCTTGGAGCACAACTGAAAGAAGCAGAGTATGAAATCTTACCTAAATGAAAGTACAGTAAAGGATCCCTAACCTCACCTGAGAGGAGCGGGCACATGAAGGAGAACATCTGTGTAGGTCCCAGGCTGACATACTGTCCCAGAGCTAACTCCATGAAGTATAGAGGAAGACCGATACACATCATGCACACGATGTATGAGATGAGGAAGGCCGCTGTGGGGAGGGGAACACACTCAGTCCTCATAAATGGTAATGATGCCGGTGGAAGGATGAATACAAATGGTAGCTATATATATTCAGTCCACCCAGCCTTTGAGAAGCTGTACTGTAACTTATTCATTTTAAGTGTAGGTGAATACATGAAAAGTGAAATTGCAAAATCCTAAGTATAAATAATATGGGAGACTGCACTTTCCACACAACACTTTGACGGTACAGTACATTAATGATAAATGCATCTTGCTCATACACCTGGTATACACACCAGTGTTATGTACAGTAGTCCACTGCTTCTACCAAAACATTTTAACATACGATTACAGTACATGTAGTGAATATGTGGAACCAGGCATGATTTTTTAAGCACTCAGGACTAGAATCCAACACTTACCATTTACACAGCTCATCACTATCACTACCCATACTGATCCCTGTGGAGACATCCGTTCATACAGGACAGTGGTTCTCTCACACACTACATATAACACTAAGAAGAGTATTACTTAAGAGTAATGTGGATTATTCGTGTGCCTCTCACTAATTTGTCCTGGGTTCAACCCCCGACCAAGAAATATGAACAGTAAGAAGGGTTTCCTCCAGGTAGTCTTGTTTCCTCCTGTACTAACACTGGACAATGGAGGTCATAACACAGAAAGAAACAACAGCTAGTAAGTGATGGAAATATAAATAAAATAAAAATCAATACAGTCCAGTTTCATTACCTAAAAGGATTTCAATATAAATTGGATAGTTTTTCAGAAGCTCATTGCCTCTTCCTTATACAGCTCTGTATTCTACATTGCAGGAGCTTATAAATATACAGCAAACACAGGAGCCCATAGTTTGACCCAAGCCATAAGCAATACCCAACACCTTACTATAAAATAATATTTCTGCAATTATATCAACTGATGTCATAACTATCACAAAATGAAACTTCTTTTTCTTAATGATAAAATTAGAACAGAACAGTATTATCTAGTAGTAATAATGATGAGTTTACAAGAAACAAACATTTAAGTTGAAGAACAGTTGACTTCGATAAACACTAATATACAGTTGTTTATATATATATATATATATATATATATATATATATATATATATATATATATATATATATATATATATATATATATATATAGAGAGAGAGAGAGAGAGAGAGAGAGAGAGAGAGAGAGAGAGAGAGAGAGAGAGAGAGAGAGAGAGAGAGAGAGAGAGAGAGAGAGAGAGAGAGAGAGAGTATGTATAACAAAATATATACTGTAAGGCTTACCTCCACCATACTTGTATGAATAATAAGGAAACCTCCAGAAGTTGCCCAAACCAACAGAGTACCCAGCTAGGGCAAGGAAAGCTTCCCCAGGTTTGGAAAATGTCCCTCGTTCTGGAGCGGGTCTTGCCAGCACCTCGTGTAGCCTTCTTAAAATGGCCTTTATCATAATGGAGTCACTTTGCCGGTATCTACCACCTGGGAGAATTACTTGTTATTTCACAGAAACTAACATAAATATTTAAAATACAAATTTTAACAACACACTTGAATTACCACCACCTAGGTGCTATTATTCACCTATTTTCATCTTGTAACAGCCTAAAACCTTATTATACAACATTACATCCTATAATGTGGTGCAGCAGCAGAGTGGATACAGCACTCGCCTCCTGTTTTAACAGTCGCTGGCTCACACCCAGGATAAGCAATCAATCCAGCAGTATGGGTACCTTAAACTATAGGGTGTTCAAGTGCAGTGTTGATCATAATGTCCCTTTGTGCACCAAGATTTAGTATTCAACAGGGGCGGATCCAGGAATATCAAAAGAGGGGGATCCAAGAAGTCGTGGGTGGGGGAAATGGTGAGCACAGCGAGCCCGTCCACTTAAAGATTTTTTTTTGGGGGGGGGGGGGGGAAGGGAGGCTTCCAGATTTTTTACTTATTATTTTAAATCTGACCGATATCGTGAGGCCGTTTTGAAGCCATGTGCACTTCATAATAGGAGACGTTCTAAGATTAATAGTAAATACTTTTTACTACACAAAAACACCTGAGTACAGTACTGCATTAAAGAAAAAGTATTGGAATTATCTGGTGAGAAGGGGGAGTTCAGAACCGGCACCCCTCCCCCCTGGATCCGCCAGTGCTTGTTCGCCTCTTTCGCCTTTGCCTCAAAACCCAAACTTTTCCTTCTTCTTGGAAGCATGCCTTGATTCAGCCTACCAAAGAAGGGTGACCATTCCAATCCCTCTAACTGCCGCCCCATTGCCCTAACTTCATCCCTCTCTAAGATTTTCAAAACTATCTTGAACTCTCATTTTCTCCGTCACCTTGAACGCCTTTCTCTTTTGTCGGATCACCAGTTTAGCTTTTGCCAGGCGAGATCTACTGGTGATCTGCTCTCCTACTGCGCCCATCTTTGGTTAGGGATTATGGGTAAACTTTTGTCGTGGCCCTCGACATCTCCAAAGCATTTGACAGGGTATGGCACAAGTCTTTGCTTTCTAAACTTCCCTCTTATGGTTTCTCTCCCCCACTTTGTTCTCTAATTTCTAGTTTCCTTGAGAACCAATCCATGGCAGTTGTTGTCGGGGGATCGATCTCTCGCTCTTTCTCTACCAATAGTGGTGTCCCACCGGGTTCTGTTCTTTCACCTACTCTCTTCCCTCTTTTTATCAATGATTACTTCAAACTACAACTAATTCTATCCATTCCTACGCTGATGATTCTATTCTTCACTCTTCTTCATATTTTTCCCTTCCCTTAATTCTCAAACTAGATTTGTTTCTAGAGCTGATATCATTTCATCTATCAATGCGGATCTGTGCAGCATCTCCGAATTGGGAGGTAGAAACTTGGTTAAATTCAATTGTAATAAAACTCAGTATTTACAGATTACACTTTCCGAATTAGATGATCTCCCATCAATCACATTTCAGGAAGCGCTCATTCTGCCAAATTCTAAAATAAATATGCTATGCCTCACCATTTCCTCTAACATGTTATGGAAACCACACATCCACAACATTGCTAAACTTGCCTCCCGAAAACTAGGAATGCTGTACAGATGCCGTAGCTACTTCGCTCCTGAGCAGTTGTTTCAAGTTTATAAGGGATTAGCTAGGAGAAACATACAACCCTCTATCAGAGCAGAGAAGGTTGCCAAAATGTTAACCACCAACCACTCAAGAAACCCTACAGTTTCTTACCCAGCATCCACCCCCACGCTAGTGGTGGAGATGTACAGTTAACTAAAAGATGCTGATGTTTTATCCCAGCAGTGGATGGACCAGCATTTTAGTTTAAGGTCAGCGTAGGTAATATTCCTACAAATCTTAAAAAATAAATAAATAAAAGTCCGTGAGGGCATGAAGGGGGCGTGTCTGATGAAAGAAAAGCATAACTAGCGAGACTCCTCAGTGCAACTCTACTCATCAAAATATCTAACCTCATCAAGACTTAGGACTCCTTCATCGCCCTGTGCCCGACTGACAATGATGCAGATTTACTCCTATCGAGCGAGAGCACAAAAAAACTCAAGTCTACAAAATTTGAAGTTGCAGTCCCTCCACAACTCCGAGCAAGGAAGTCAATTGTAGTCAAACGATTAGATAGAGCGATCACCGAGGAAGCAAGTGAACAGCAATTGGTATTAGATGTAGAACATAGCAACCAATGGGCCAAGGTGGAGGAAGTGGTCAAGCTGCCCAGACTGCCATCCATGCTCAAAATACGATTTACAGAAATAGCCATGGCCCAAAGAGCAATCCAGGAGGGACTTTGTCTCTCACCATGTCAGCAGCAGCCAGGTGGAGCAGGAGGAATTCTTCCCCCTTACTCCATGCTGGAACTGCTACCAATACTCACACACTGCTACAGACTGCCCTAACAAGGACAACAAGCACTGCTCAGAATGCGGGAACAAGGGGCACACCTTTAGGGAGTGTAAAAACAAGGATGCCCCCAAATGCCTAAACTGTGAAGGAGATCACAGAACACTGGCTGCCCGCTGCCTCATACAAAAAGCAATAGTTAACCAAAAGAAGGAGAAGAAGAGGAAGAAGATACGGGAACAGCAAAACAGAACATATTCAGCTGTGACAAAATTAACCAGAGAAACGACAAAGGTCCTCGAAAAAGTCACCACACCACCCCCCGCAAAGCAACCTATTTGGCTTTAACTTGGAAATAATCTTTCCATAAAAATAATGACCTCCATAATCCACGCCCACATTATGAACATGCCAGACCTGGAACTTTGCCAAGGCAGCAAGGGATATTTTCGCCCCCAACAACCTGCCAGACATGGACTTCCCAAACGACGGGCCTTTCTACCGAAATTTTCAACATAATATACAAATCAGAGAGCACTGCAAATCAAGAACCATCGACTCAAGAACAGACTATCTCAGACATACAACCCGAGCCGGCAAGCGAGGAGGAAACGATGGATGACGAAAACGAAGATGAAATCACCACAATAACAGAACAAGCCGCAAGATTCAGCACCCCAAAAAAATCAAGCAGGAACTATGGCACACACCACCTTCACCCAGAAAGACCACGGAGAACGAAGACCTCGGGTATGAAGCTGGTCTACGATTTTTCTCTACTACAGCTCCCCCCATAGTCTCAACAGAAAGACTGTTGGCAGAAATAAGGCAAGATAAAATACACATACTCGGACAAAAACCTAGATGACACACAAATTGAAACCCTAATTAAGAAAGGAAAAAGCATCACAAGACACAACAGAACAGAGAGAGTTGATCAGTCTGGGGCGCCGGTGGTAGAAGCGGTACCGCTCTTGCCTCGCAAGCGAGATGTCACGGGTTCGATTCCCGGGCTGGTGGAAAAGTTGTTTGGACATACTTCCTAGCCCCAATTGGCCCCTGTTCACCTAGCAGTAAAGTAGGTTCCTGATGTAAATCGAAAGTTTCGTATTCAGGGAAAGTTGTTGGAGCTTCCAATAACTTGATGACATAAACCATTGACTCTTCAAGGCTTCTATGCCCTTGACTTTTCAGGCTTCTACGCCCTTAACTCATGAGACTGAAAGGCAAGAACTTAGCATGCTTCCCTGTTGGGCGCTGTAAACGCTTCTGCGCTTCACCTTACACAGGATGTAGGGGGGTGCCCAATAAAAAAAAAAAAAGTTGATCAGTCAACATAATGATATATAAAAGGATCCGCCTGGGCCTGCTGACGGACAGGAGGGGTCAGGGGAACACCGGTCAGCAAAAATGGCGCAAACCAGCTCTAGGCACCAGCCTTCATAATAAATAAGCTTAAAATAATCCAACACAATGTTTTAGCATGGATCCCACAGAGAGCAAGCGAACTATATAACACACACCGTACCATAGAGCCAGATATTATCCTCATAAATCCGCATGGTATGAAAAACTCTGAATTATATTATTATTATTATTTTTTTTTTTTACGGGGATTAGCCCACCGGGGCACAGGTTACTGACCCACATCGGGGCCTAAGGGGCGAAAATGTAATAATAATAATAATAATAATTCACAGAAAATAAAATTTATAATAATAATAATATACAAACTAATGCTAATAATTACAATAACAACACTGTAATAATAATAATAAAGAACCATAAAGAAATACAAAAATGAAAAAATAAAAATCAATAGCGAGAAACAATATACAGTATGTATGTTGTGTTGTCGAAGTAAGAGAAACAATTGAGACCCTGCAATTGTGTGTAAGTGAGGCAGAAAGTGTGATCAGCAACCTGGGACTTGGTCACAGTCTACCAAACAAAAACAGTCAAGACCTACAACATGATGGAATTGCCATAGCCATCAAACAAAACAGACAACACAATATACACGACTCATTTCAAGAAAACTTTCTGGCGATCGAAAGTAACAGCCCAACAGGACCCATCGTAATTGGCACCTGTTACCTCCCTCCTAGAAGACCCATATTCCCACTAGCAGACATGCTCAAACTGATGAGAAGAAATATACCAGCTTATTTTCTGGGTGACCTAAATGCACGACACCTCATCTTGGGGCAACAGGATAACAACGACGTAGGGCAGATTTTAAATACATTATTGAGTCACGGCAACGCAATATACCTTGGCCCGGAATTTCCCACATATATCAGAGCAGGTCACACCGGACATCCAGACATAGTACTAACAAACCAGTATCACCATCTTAATCTGCAAATGGAACCCGGCCCAATAACGGCCAGTGACCATATCCCTATCGTAGCCACACTCTCCACGTCGCCAATACAGATCCCTGCCAGGATGAGATACAGCTACAGCCGATCCAACTGGGAGGAATTCCAAAAGGAGTTAAACAAACACCAAATCACCCAACTACACAACAAACACACCTCCCAAATAGACAACACACTAGAGATATGGTACGAAAACGTGAGCCAAGCAATGGAACACCACATACCCAAGACCACTCACCGTACATTACCACACCCCCAATACTCACATCAATCAAGAATTCTACAGACACAATTCAGTAATTTATTAAAAATGATCATAGAACAAGGATGGACGCCAGAAGACAATACAACACCATACACAAACAACTAAGAAACATGTCCAAAGAAGCATACGTGAATAACTGGGAGAAACTAATAACAGACACAGAAGCAATTTACCACAACTCGAAACAATTCTGACGGAAAATTAAACACCTAATGGGAATCTCCAGCAACGAATCAAACTTCATTTTAAACAGCAACCAAATCAAATTAACCGAACCCAAAGAACAAGAACCCGAATTCAGGAAATATTGGAGCAAAATATTTCAAATAAGCCAGGACGACAACCTGAACTTCTGCATGAACACCGAGCGACAAGTAACCAATTACATGACACACACAACCCACATCTGGCAACCAAGTCCCAACATAGACAAACACTCTTGACTATTTTTCCACACTGATCAAACCAATCACCGCAGAGGATATACACAAAGCAATAAACAGTTTCAAGAACAAGGCTCCGGGCATCAGTAAAATAAACAAACACATACTCCAGCATCTACCAATCAACATGATACTCCAACTCAGAAACATTTTTAATGCATCACTCGCCTCTGGTTACTTCCCAAGGAAATCTAAAACAGCGAGCATCAGACTTATACCAAAACAAGAACTTGAAGATTTAGAAAACACAGAGGAACCCATACAGCCTTAGCCCCAATTTACGAAAACATAGCATTTTTAATGCACAACAGAGATCAATGTAACGTAGTACAGTACTAAGGGACGTAGCAAACGCATTCGACAAGGTCTGGCACTTAGGGCTCAAATACAAAATTACCATCCAACAACTTCCCAACAACTTCACATCTTTTCTTTGTAACTTCCTTGACAATAGAGAGGCTAAAATTATCATTTGTAACCACGTAGGCCCAAGCATCAAGTTATACAGCGGAGTACCCAAGGGAAGTAACCCCTCGCCAACACTCTACACGACAGACACGTTGGACACGCCACCTCCTACCCACGGAGAATACAAAGGCAAGGACAAACAGATGATGGCACGGAAAACAGCCCACGCCATTGAGCAAATTAACGAATATGAAAAAAAGTGGAAAATACAAACCAATACACAGAAACTAAAGATCACATACATTGCCAAAATAAACCCAGCACCAATCACAGTCAACAACGTAATTATACAATACTCCAACGAAGGCAAATTTCTGGGACTCACAGTAACAAGAACAGGCATAGCAAAACATAACACAAAGCAAAACTCTTGCCCAATCACAACTCGCAAAACTACGAAGATTTAGCAAAATGGACACCAAAATTCAACTACACCTATTCAAAGCACTTGTCCGCCCCTACCTGGAGTATTCACCAATGCCACTCAGCACGATCAGCAAAACCAGTCAACTTAAACTTCAATCAGTATAAAACAAAGCTATCAGTAGAGCATCAGAGCAACTCCCGCCATACACCACCAAAATAAAAGAACTTCACGAATTATACAATATCGAACCACTGAGCACACGTACACACAGCCAAGCCCAGAGAGTCTGGAGCAAACCTGAAGAGTTGGAGGACCCAATATTCACCCAGTTAAAAGAAGTAACTACTAAAACACACAGCTGGTGGCCCAAGAGCCTCCATGCTAACATGAACAAGACCCACTTTACACATATATGTGAACAAATAACACCACCATTTAACAAATATAAATTAACACCCATTACACTAATGAATGCCTAGCTAGTTTAGCTCCCCCCCCCCCCCCACTCCCCCTGCCTCCCTTGAGCGGGCGGGCGTCTGCTGTGTGTGACCACCACCCCACCAATCAACTCGTCTCAGCTAGGTGGACAGCGCACCTGCTATCACCCCCAACTACTTTACTTCTCGTTTCTATGCTTTCCTTCTCACCATCCTCTCTTCTCCCAGGGCAAAGTCATTTGCCACTTTACTTCATTATCATCATCATCATCATCGTGAGGGCAGACAACACCACGCTCTTAAGCAGAGAAGACCTCCTCTAAAGAAGCTCCTCCACAGCAACTCATCTACTATGCATCAACTTCCCAGCACCTGACTGCTCTGTACACTCACGCGTCATAGTTACGATGCACCCTCAACCCCTACTCCTGGCTCGAGGGAAGTCGTAGTGATGTTAAGTATAGTAATGATAAATAAAGTGTTGTGAAGTCATTAAAATCCTGTATCGTGCATATATTGTCTCAAATATTTCATCATGAACTGCTAGTCGTACAATCCAGCGAAGCTTCGAGTTACCACATTGCACCACTGAGCGATGGGTGGGGGGAAATGGGAGGGGGGGAACGTTCAGTATGAAGCCAAGGTGGACGGAAATAAAGTCCACAGGGAAAAAAGTCTCATGACTTGTACACATTGACAACACAATATATATATGTGATGGCATTGCACGTAGGTTAGGTTAGGTTTTTCCGTGCCTTTTTATCTGTGACCTTCTTTCCTGAATTCGAAGCCAAGGCTACGACTTCCATCGAGTCAGGGGTAGTGGTAGAGGGTGCATCAAAACTATGGCGCGAGTGTACATATAATATATATAAAGGAAACGCCATTATGAGTTTCCTTTCTCACCTCCATCCTCAGTGCGAGATCTCCTACATGTACGTATGTATGTGAGCCTAGCAAAGAGAAATTAGGCTATTGGCCACATACACTACGCTACAATATCATACGCTACAAAATCAGCCAAGATCTAATGACACTTATAATTGTGATGGGTGCGTGAAACATCGTTTGTACACGCTCTGAGTGGAATGCATAGTGTTGAAAATTCTGGAAAATACGACCAGCGTGTGGAAAAGGGAGGGGCTGAGCTGAATTACAGAGCACCTGAGTTCAGACCCCGAGCTACGTCAAGTGAAGTGGTGAACTTTCCAAGAGAGCCAGTGAAGAAGAAACCACAGGGATTCGATGGCAAGGTCTCTTGGGAAGCATACCAACCACAGTGCAATGTGCCGCGAGCCTTAAGGGCGCGGCTATGGAGGCTCTCAGCCAATTGACGGGAGAAGAGCGAGGCAGTTGCATGCCACTGGTATAGGTAATGGAACGAAGGTATGGAACCAAGCACCAAAATGAGGTTTACAGGGATAGATTCTGCACTCGTACCCGTAATTGAGGTGAAACACTGTAACAGCTTGCTCAAGATCTGGAAATTATGGCTCATAGGGGGTACCCTGGAGCATCACCTGATCTGTTAGCCGTGTTGTTGAGGGATCAGTTTGTGAACGCATTACATTGGACAGCACGCAGCTCAAGATTCAGGTGAAGCAGTCCCAACCTTTAACTTTCCAGGAAGCTTTGGCTAGAGCTCTGGAGTTTGAATCTTATGTGAGGTCAAGTTTACCAAGCTTCAGGCCTGAGTCTAGCTCTGGGTTTAAAGCACAAAATGATCAAGTACAAGAGGCGGAGCGATTTAAAGGAACCTGCTGGTATTGTGAGAAGATTGCGCACAAACAGGAGGACTGCTACAAGCAGAAATGAGAGCGAGAGCTGGGCAATACAGAAAAGAACACGGAGAAGATGTTGGACGTGTGGAGAAGATCCAAACTTTCAGACTAATTGTCCACAGAATTCCACGAGAGGGAAAGAAGAGATGGCTGATGCAGAGGGGTGGAAGCTGGGAAGCGGCGAAAGGAGGGTCGTAACCATAATGAACAAGACTAAAAAATAAATAAATTTGTGAGGGAACAAAACTATATCTTATTTACTATTAAAACAATATAAAATACGTAATATTTTCTAAGGCAGTGAGAACGTTTGCAAAGTTTAAAATCTTGATACACTGACGATATTACCCAGACACCAGAGGTTACGGGAAATCACTTATAATTAATTAATGAGGAAATTACATATGTATTTTACCTATAAGCCTTCAGATCATTTCACCCTTATAGCTCAACATTGAAGAAAAAACGTTACGAGATTCGGTGATAAGTTACGTAACCTGAATGCAGACAGATTTAGTCAGTTTCGCACCACGCAGCCGGGGACTTGTATATCGGCCACATGCTTACGATACTCTAGCTCACCTTAGCATTACTATACACTGTATAGTATACAGAACACTCGTACAGTGTTTGTTTTGAATTACGATTCTATTAAAATTTATATTTCCGTTAGTACGCTATCACACACCGTCGCTCGCCACCACCTGTTGTTTACTGTAGGTGTAGTAAGACAATTATATAATTTCCTTGGTGACCAACTACATCCCGAGGCAGCCACCAGGCCCCAGCCTCCACTACAGGGCGAGCCGTGTAAATCGAATCACCACACGGGGTTTACAGAAACTGATAAAGCTATTTTTAAATTTACATATAGTATATCTTAAACTACAGTCGGTTGGCCATTATTGTAATTGCAAATTTGTAATCTGGTTATCCGCTGATGCTGAATTATTAAAATATCTGTAGTAATTCAGGAACAAATTTCAGGAATTCGGTTAAGTTCGTTCTCAAATTATTACAGATTCCCTACACGCTACGGTACAGCGTCAATGAAAAACAGGATTGAGAAAGTGAATTGGCAAGAGCGGTAAATACAGTATATAAAATACCTAAATAATATTGACTAGGCTTCTGTTTTTATTTCCGCTGTGGACGAACTTCGTCTGACTCTCCGGCCACCCTCATGACTCAACAACTAAAATGACGCCAACAAAAATTTTTAAATTTATAGTAGTGCACCGTTCTTTCTTTTGATATCATAAATATGTTTTCCCAAGCATTTGATGAGTATCGAACGAATTTGATATTCATTTCCGCCGGAAGTCATAAACAACTCTAAAACACATTCAAAGTCTTGCACCGTCCACACGGGTGACAACTTCAAGCTCTCTATCGACTGGAGAAACGAGCTCACCCCAAATGACTTGAACAACCCTGCTACTCCTTTTTGTAGAATTTCTGAGAGATAATTTTCTGTTCCAACATGCTAGAGACCCGGCACCTTACAGAGGGGAGCAAACACCAAAAGCCACTAGACCTCATCATAACAAACGAGGAGGGTACGGTGGCCAAACTGGAACACCTTGCCCCAGTTGGCACCGGTCACCATTAGTGTTGTCATTCAGATTTAACTGTTACCTAGTTCAAGTTAAGGCCAGGCCAAGGTGCAAATATTACAGGGGAAATTACAACGGGATGAGGGAAGATATGAGGGGTATCCACTGGCCTGACTCATTAAGGCACAAGAACGCAGACACTACGTTGAATATCATAACTAATAAAGTGACCCATTTGATCGATAAATATATACTCAAGACCAAACCCAGTGCCTCTAGGAATACGAGGGGATCCTTACACATGAACTATGTAGTGGTCGATAAAGTTAAGAAGAAAACCCAGAAATTCAAGGCGTGGGTTGGGTCAAACGATGAGCGAGGTCAAGTCAAACCCAAAGACGTTTTACCGCTATGCAAAGTCGAAATTAAAAACGCGAGTAGGAGTATCAGACCTGAAGCTTGAAGATGGTAGTTACGCAGATTCTGACCAGGATAAAGCTGAGGCATTGAACAGCTTCTTTTCCTCGGTGTTCATAAGAGAGGATGCGATTAACCTTCCTGCGTTTGAGGACAGACGGTTCGACACAGCACTGACCCACATTGTGTTCACAGAAGAGGGTATTAGAAATAAACTGCCAAAGCTAAAGGTCCATAAGAGTCCCGGCCCGGACATGATGCATCCCAGAGTGTTAAGAGAGTTGTGCAACGAGCTTGTCGAGCCCCTGAAGATACTGTTTTGTAAATGCCTGAATGAACAAAAGGTCTCTAGTAATTGGAAAGAGGCTTATGTGAGTCCTATCTTCAAGAAGGGCGATCGTCACTCCACGAACAACTATAGACCGGTGAGCCTGACCAGCATAATATGTAAAGTACTTGAGAGTATTATCAGAGATGCAGCGATGGAACATCTACTACGAAACAACCTTGTAAAAGATTGCCAACACGGTTTTATGCCGGGGCGCTCCTGCTTAACACAATTGCTCAAGGTATTGGATATTTGGACCCATATTCTGGAACGGGATGGTAATATCGACAATATATACCTAGATTTTGCCAAGGCTTTCGACAGCGTACCCCATGAAAGGCTGAAAATCAAACTAGAAGGGTACGGAATTCGGGGAAATGTACTAGCGTGGATAGAAGACTTTCTACATGATTGCAAGCAGTGTGTGTGGTGATTACTGGCACGAAATCATCATCTGTACCTGTCACAAGCGGGGTACCACAGGGCAGTGTATTGGGCCCGCTGTTGTTTGTTTGTTTCATAATGACATGCCTGACGTTGTACACTCCTCCATACAAATGTTTGCCGATGACGCCAAGGTCTAAGTAGCATATCTTAGACCCTGCTGCCATTTGGCATCACCAAAATTGTGACCAAGTCCCAGGTTGCTGATCTGACTTTCTGCCTCATTTACACACAATTGCAGGGTCTCAATTGTTTCTCTTACTTGGACAACACAACATACATACTGTATATTGTTTCTCACTTTTGATCTTTTTTTTTTTTTATTTCTTTATTATTATTATTATTATTATTACATTTTCGCCCTCCAGTGACCTGTGGCCGGGTGGGGTATTCCCCGAAAAAAAAAGCAGCACAGTACAGTACACCTTCTACGCCAGCAATCACTAACCTTCTAAAAGTTGACAAAGAATTTGTTTTCTGAATAGTGATGATTTGTTTCGGTAACCGAACCTCTGCCATGCATCCACCTTTAAAGCAGTTTTAATTTTTCAGTTCCCTGTGGGTTTACACTACCACGAGTTTTTTCTTACTGTCCTTTAAACGTGTGAGAGACTCTTCTGTTGTGTTTACGCTGCCGGAACGCCCTGGAAACGTTTTCGTACCGCATAGTTTAAAGCATAAAAGTATTACAAACCGTAATTATTTCCTGGTACCAAAAGGAGTTTACAGTATGTATTATAACTTTTCCATTGTCCCTTTATTGAAAAGAAAGATTCATAAATATCATTAAGTTCATTCAGTAGAGATAACTTTGCCTCAGTTGAGAAACGACGCATGACGTCACAACTACCAATAATCCCTCATTAATATAAGAAGATAATAATTCTCTGTGATTCTTTACAGTGATACAATCTTGTTACCCATTAAAATAAGCGTAAAGTGTGAACTGTTCCGTGTCCAGGCAAGACTTACTGTCCGACATTAGTGTTTAAACTTAAGTGACAGTACTGTATACATTTCTCAATACGCCTGCGTTATCCCATAATAATTATATATTACCGTAGCTGAAAATTAATTATACAATTACGATTCTCATTAATTTTAGCCAACACATTAAGTTAATAGTTGAACCATGCCCACATCCTCAAATAGGCTTCCATAAATCGTTCTCTCATAAGTTTGATTTCAAGAATACAAGCGAATGACTCACTTAAGCTACATCACTGAAACAAGTGCTTAAAATGGCTTAAAATTTCACAGATTCATTGTATTTTTTTTTTGTAGCTTCCACTTAAGAAAAAACTTAACCTACGAACTCTCACAGATGAAAGACCCTCCCAGCACCCAGATTCCTGTAGCGTCGTACAGTTGAAAATGTTCAAAGGAGGGCCACCAGACTGCTGCCTGCACTTCGGCACCTCAGCTACCCTGAGAGATTGGAGCGCCTGAACTTGCCTAGCTTATACTACAGACGGGGAAGGGGGCAAGGGGGGAACTAGTTGAAGTGTATAAGTACCTCAGGGGGCACTACTCAGTCGAGTGTCCTTACTTGGAGCTGGCGGACGCTCGCCCCACAAGGGGTCACAGCTCAAGATTGAAGGAGCCGCAAGTCCAGAAAACTGTGAGGGCAAACTTTTTCGGAGTGAGGGTTGTAAACTCTTGGAACAATCTACCAGTGTTGTGACGGCACCGAGTGTGAGCTCTTTCAAGACAAGACTTGACCAACACTGGAGCGGGTTCAGGTACATTCAGGCGCCGGTGCTTACCCAGTATTTGCCAACAGTGCGTGACAGAGACGTGGCCGATCGCCCGAGCGGCTAGCGAGCCGATCTTTTGGTGAAGAAGATAAATGAAAAGGAAAAGTAATCAGAGATGTGCCCGATCGCCCAAGCGGCGAACGAGCCGATCAGTGGCGAAGAGGATAAAAGCAATACGTACTCCTGAGTTCATGTAGATTAGGAACCTCAGCTTGTATTGAATTAAATTGAAACAGTTTATTTAGCCAGAAAAACACAGATGCAGAGTGGATAATAATAACAATATTAACACGGCTGAGCCAGTTGAGAACCTGAGCTCTCTTTTAGGCACCTGATTAAAACAATTAATGTAAACCTAACCTAACCTTGCTACTCATTTAACATTATGTGAAATAAACGGGGGTTCCTAAGCTTCATAAGATCCTAGTTAAATAAGAAAGTCTCAGTTTGATTTTAATAATGCGTCTTAACTAGTTGTTTTCGGGTGGGGGGGGGGGGCGTTAGTATCTTACGCCAGGCAGTTACGTTTATTTATCGTACTAACATTGATAACCCCTGACCTGACCTTCATGAGCGGTACCACTCTCGCCTCGCAAGCGAGATGTCACGGGTTCGATTACCGGGCCGGTGGAAAAGTTGTTTGGACATACTTCCTAGCCCTCATTGGTCCCTGTTCAACTAGCAGTAATGTAGTAGGTACAGTCACCCAAAAAGGTCTTGTCGTGAACCATGAACCCCGAGATTCAGACTCTTGAATCCGAAGCATTTATGGACAGAATAATGTATCAGTGTCTACTGCTTCGGGTTCACGAGTCTGAATCGTGGTTCGCGACAGGACTTTTTTTGGGTGACTGTACCTGCAGTAAATCGAAAGATGCGAATTCGTATTCAGGGAAAGTTGCTGGAGCTTCCAATAACTTGATGACAAAAACGATTGACTCATCAGGCTTCTACGCCCTTAACCCTTCAAGCTTATAGGCCCTTAACTCACGAGACATAAAGACAAGCTTGAACTTAGCATGCTTCCCTGTTGGGCGCTGTAAACGCTTCTGCGCTTCACCTTAGGATGTAGGAGGGTGCCCAATAAAAAAAAAAAAGTTTTGTTATATGCTAAGTATTTTATTTCAAGTTTTTTAAATCTACAGACATATATAAGTAAAGACACACCTTAACTCTACTGCTTAATTAAGTACACACACACACACACACACACACACACACACACTGGTAGTAAATTACGTACATTACTTAATTCTATCCCCATCACGCGCTGCCACATAAGTCTGTTCACAATGTCTCTTTTTGGATCACCTAAAGATTCGACCCAAGCTTATTTCATCTACCTAACGCTACCTGGAGGGTTAGGTTAGGTTAGGTTAGCGCTTGGGTGGTTAATCTTCTGGTGAATATAAGCTTGGGGAGGGGGGAGCTAATTTATATTTAAAGGCTATTTTATTTATATGTACAACACTCTGCATAGTTTGGAGTAAGTTGATTGGACAAGCTTGGACAGATTCAGAAATAATCCAATTGAATATACGAGAGGTAGCCTCCAGTCCTCTCTTCACCTCTCGTATACTCAATTGGATTATTTCTGAATCTGTCCAAGCTTGTCCAATCAACTTACTCCAAACTATGCAGAGTGTTGTACATATAAATAAAATAGCCTACAGAGTGTCCTACATGTTAAGAGTTGCCTGTTATTAATTGCTTACAGTATTACAAGACACAAACATTCTTTCCCGTATGTCTTTCAAGTCCACTACGGTCACCTCTGTTTCTCTGGGACGTTAAGCTACAACAACTGTAGGGTGTTCGTAATTATACACACTATACTAATTTGTTTAGACAATCAAATCTATTAGTCGGGCGGCATAACCTCACTATTTTAACCAATTGTGCATTTTGTGATAAAAACACCAAATTTGGCACACATGTTGACTTATATATAGTGAATAGATCTGGATATGGTGCCTCCGCAGATTTAGCTGCTGACGGTCGTTGTAGCCATTATCCAAAATGGCCACCAACAATTATTTATATTTTACTTAATTGCCTTGCTGGGTGTGACTGTATTTTGGCAGTGGAGTTTAATTCACTGCGAAAGAACTAAAACTACAAAGTGAATTATTTTATTATATTCGTATAAAAATAATATAGTAATTAGTCTAATTAAACAGTATGTTACCCGCCTGATTGCTACAATTTATGCACTAAAGTAGTTGTTGTTGTCTGTGGTGGTGGTCATTACTAAAATGACGGGACTTGCCCCATGGTTCCATGTCCTAGACCACACTAACTATGCAAGTTGGGTCCCTGTTCACCTAGGGGACATGGCAGAACTTGAAAAAAAGCACCCAGATGTAGCCAGAGAGTTCAATGCAGGCAACTTCATGGTGGAGAAGACAAGGAAGGTATTCTCACCAATCCCGATTGATGAGGCTCAAGAACAGAACAACGCCTATATCAAAGCTGATCGAGGAGCTGTGGGCCTGACAAACAATCCCAGTGCCCTGCGGCGTTGGATGGTTTCGGGTCCAGAAGTTGCGAGAGTGATAGAAGAGTTCAAAGACGAGCGCCAGTACTGGAGCTTTAAGAGACACTCGCCATCATGACCAGATTCCCAGTGTGCAAACTTCATTCATCAAAGATGTTCACTCCCTTGTCAGTGTGATAGTAACCCTTTTGAGGAGGAAAGCCTGGATCTGGTGGCCCTTTACACCAAGGAGATTGCCAGTCTTTCTGCAGCTGAGACTGTCAGAAATGGGAAGAGCATTGGCCAAGACCAGTTCCAGACCTTCACCAGAGACGTCTGATGGAAGGAACCAAGCCTGTCGATACTATTCTTCACCGAAACAAGCTGAAGGTGTTCAGTGCTTCCATCTCAAGTAAGGGAAGCAAAGGAAAGGAGCAGCTGGCCTCTCTCAAGCATGATGTGAGCCTTTTCTCGCGGCTGTATATTGGCTGCCAGACAAGGGATGGAAACCTTCAAGAATTCTTTCGTCACGAAAATCAAGCATGTCTTCCTGCACTCTCTGATGGAGGTAGCATCCGTCTATGTACGAAGAGTGACCTCCTTGCATGCTTAGGGGATCTCTCTGTTGCCCACACAGAAGCTCCTCCTGCCGCCAGTGTAGTTCTTGATGGAGCAGCTGTTCTCCAGATGCTCAAACCAGCAGCAGCCAAGAACTTTGAGGAATATGCTCAGGAGGTCTTCATCCCATACATGTAAAGAAAGGCTTCAAACTGCGTCACGGCTTGACCTGGTGTTTGACAGGTATGTTGCTGATTCACTGAAATGTACAACGAGCGCAAAACGTGGACAAGGAGTCCGCAAACGTGTGGTGGGTTCAGCTACCATACCAGGAAACTGGCAGAACTTCCTCAGGGTGGACAGCAACAAGACGGAGTTGTTCAGGTTCCTGTCAGACGCCCTCCTCACGTGGTTTGACAAGGAAGACAGGCAGCTTGTCATCACCGATGGACAGGCAGTCCTTAGCAAGCCAGTGCTCACTGAGCTGGCATCGATCGCCCCATGCAATCACGAAGGAGCAGACAGTCGCTTGTTGTTGCATGCATCCCATGCTGCTCAGCATGACCACCATAAGATACTGATCCGGACTGTGGACACAGATGTCGTGGTTTTGGCTGTCTCAGTGGTCCAAGGGGTGCACCAAGAAGATGAACTGTGGTTGGTATTTGGCACTGGCAAGAGTTTCCGCTATCTCGCAGCCCACGAAATGGCAGCATGTCTGGGACCAGAGAAGGCACAGGCATTGCCTATGTTCCATGCCCTGACAGGGTGCGACACCCAGATCTGACAGAGGCACTGCTGAAGCTTTCTGCTGCTTTAAAAGTCATACCAGAGGATGTCATGCACATCATCGAGAGGTTCGTTATCCTCCTGTATGACAGAACCAGCTCATGCATGAACATCAACAAGGCGCGAAGGAAGCTATTCGCCAAAAAGAGCAACGTGCAGCCGATCCCACCAACAAAGGCAGCCTTAGAGGAGCATGTCAAAAGAGCAGCCAACCAGGGGGGGGGGGGGTGGTGTCATATCTGGGGCCAAACCCTGGTACCATCACCACAGCTGCCTCCACCAACCAGCTGGGACTGGACGAAGAATGAGAAGGTTTGTACACGCTGTTTTGGAAGACACTACCTGAGGCTGCCCACAACTGTTATGAGCTAGTCTCGTGCACATGCAAGGAGGGATGTGTGAAGGGCTGCAAATGCAAAAAGGCTGCACTTGAATGCACAGTACTGTGTGTGTGTGTGTGTGTGTGAAGGACTGTGCTCCCACCATTGACTTCCCAGATTGGTGAATACTGTTCCACAACTCGCTGTACTTGCAAATTTACATACTGTATTCACCAATGACGTAATAAAACCACGTATAATTTTGGTTTATCTCCTTTCTCCTTGTCTTTTAGCACCTTAGAATGTCAACTGTGACTATTTTAGTCCCTCAATATGTCTTGAAGTGACTTTTCTGGATGCCACCATAGTTTTCTGACAGCAATTTTGGAAAATGCCTGCCACGGCCGTCGGGAGTAAAATATGCAGTGGCACCATATCCAGATTTGTTCATTATCTAAAAGTCAATAAGTGCGCCAAATTTGGTACTTTTATCACAACATGAACAATAGATTTGCTATGCCGCCCCACTATATGTGATGTTGCCAAATCCGCTGAGACAAGTGACCCAGGAAGTTTATTTCATTCCCAAACTTTTACATTAATTTTGTAATTTACTATTACTGATTAGCAAACGAGTGTAAACAAAGATCTATTGGATTTAAGCATATGGTGGCTTTGTTGGCTGTCCTTCGTCGAAATACCCTTCTGTTTATCAATGTTTTGTATACCTGGATTTTCGATATGCATGTTGAACTGTACACCTGCATTGTTTATATACATGCTGAATCGACTGATCATGTGACAAAACTGTTTTTCCTAAGGTAGAGTCTACCTATCTGAATATATCTTTAATGATGAGGGTCACATTTCCTTGTCAGATTCATAAAGTTGTTCCCTGTAAGTTTGAGTCGAATAATTAAACTTTGTTGAGTCGGTAAAAATTTGAGGTCATTCTGTGGGCTCAGTGTGTCATTGTTTCAAGCTTTTGTTACTGGGAGTGAGAACGTTTTGTTGTGGGGAGCGAGACAAAGTTGTAATTCCGGAGTAGTGTTTATGGGGCGTAAGAAGCAGTAGCAGGTGGGGTGGATACGATCCCTGAGGCTGGACAACTACCGGGGCCATCTAGAACGCTGCCGCTTTTTGTTTTTCCTCCTCACGGGCTGTTCCTCCTCCTCGTCGTCGTCGTAGTCCTCCTCCTCCTCTTCCTCGTCTCTACTCGAGCTCTGGCAATTGTGACAAAAGGAAGAATATGAATCAACAGCAAGAAAGTCAAGAGGGGAAGGAGTGACGGAGTGTGTGGTGGAGGGAGAGTTGCGTGGTACTGAAGGACATGTACAAAATAACAGTGAGTAGAACATTATGTATATCCACTCCAACACAGCAGCAATCTGAAACCCAAGTTCTATATATGCTGAACCTTGATCAATTTAAGCAGTTCGATAACCGGTGTGTGAAATAGACGTTGATTGAAACAAATACAGGGCGTCCATACATTAGCTAATCCATTTTCAAATTTAACAGCCTCAGAATATTTTTTATAACACGCTGGTTTTATTATTTTACTTGATAAAAAGAAACCATAAGTCATATTTTCCTCGGTTCATCAAGTATAACAAAACCAGCTTGTTCAATCTATAATGTTTTTCAAGATATTAAATCAAAATTGGGTCAGATAAACTATGGCCACCTTGACTGTCTCACCATGTTTGTGTGGAGGGTTGGAGGTGTGATGACTATTCATATACAGATCTATTCTCTTATATACCACTAAGTCCACCACTGCCCTACCACAGTGAGCGTAAAATATACTGAGTGAGGAAGTTATCAAAGTCTGGGGAACATAATAGTGAGGTGACTTCATAGGAGACTCATTAACACAGTCAGTAGCAAGGTGAGGCAGGACTCTGGAGTAGAGATTTGTATGGTTTAAACATCTAACGAATTGGAGATGACGGCTGAGGAAGTAAAAGAAAGAAAAAGACTCGAGTTTATACTATTACAAGGACCTTCAGTAGAAAAAACACTACCTACCGTATACATGAGGGGAGTTGGCGGGTCACAGAGGGTGCAGGGGCCGCCACACACACATCTACGACACTTCAGGTACTCTGCCTCACGTCCTTCCTCTACTCTCAGCGCCAGCAGTTGTTGGAAAATCCTCCGGTGGTACTTCCTTGACAGCTTGAGGTTTTGTAGGGAGAACACGGAGCCGTCAGTCTGTGGGGATGAACAGTTACATGAGTACCCCGCATACATACACATCACATATTATGTATATACTGTATTTGTCGCCAAACTGAAGTACATTCATGGTACACAAGACTACTTAAGACAATACAATAACATTCAGATGAAAAACAGAAGTGATATTTGAGATGTAGGTGTGTACCAAAGTCACCCTGGAACAGGTTTGGAGAGAGAGGACAAGAATGTGGATGCGGAAGGAGGGAAGATTGTGGAAGGTGGGATACGGTCGAACAACACTATGGGAAAACCCGAACGCTCGCAGGACGCGAGAAAACCTTCCTAGTATGACGTCACTGGCGTCATTGGGCTGGATCACCTGGAGAAACTCCATCCCAGCATATTTCATCTAAAGATTAACCACCTTAACGCTATAGAAGGGGGAGGGGTGAGGTGAGGTTAGGTTAGGTTAGGTTAAGATGAGTTAGAATAGGTTAGGTGAGGTTAGTTTAGAGTAGGTTAGATTAATATTTATGTGAACCAATCAGCTCCAACAACGCTCGGAGTTGGGATGAATAGCAGTGCAGCCAGTAGCTTGTGTGTGCTGTCACCATGTTTCCATGACAACCTTTGGAAATTTTAACATCATTGGTCCAAGCAGTTTATTGACCAAATCTTCCTACTGGCTGATGGCCTTAAGGGAAACACAGTCATTACAACCTGACCGAGCAACCTCAAGAGCTGCCATTAGGTAACCAAGGGTAACCCACCCAATGTGAGATGATAATGACGATGATGGTAGTGGTGAAGGTAGTGGTAGTGATGATGATGATGGTAGTGGTGGTGATGAAAATGATGATGGTGATGGTGATGATGACGGTAGTAGTGGCAACGATAATGATGATGATGATAGTGGTGATGATGACGGTGGTGAAGATGATGATGGTGGCAGTGGTGATGATGATGATTGTGTGCAGTAGTGATGATGATGGTGGTGGTAGTGGTGGTGATGATGATGATATACTAAAGTAGTTAATGAATGGTAGTCTGGGAAAATATTAATGGCATATATTATCAGAATTTTACGTCACTCCTCTGGAATAATTCCGAGTTTTCTATTAAGACAACTCTTACATCATACGCCTAATAAATAAATACAAATTATTTTCTAAGATATTTTTATTACTTTCCTTATCTAAACTATTGTGTATTACGAAATGTACTGAGAGACATTCTGTGAGATTCTATTTAATATATTTCTCCAAGTACAGAAAGATATACATTATAATTTGCAGCTTGTATGTATATTATAAGCAGAATAACTATAATAAAATTCATTATACCTATGATGTACCATATTTGTTTACATACAGTATAACGATCACAGGAGAAAACGTATAGTGTTGTGGCGGCACTGGTGGTCAGGACTCCCTCCCCCCCCCAACATCCGGAGTACGCCATGTCTCTATTCTACAGTGACAGTTTACACCACTTAAATTTTCACTCTTATTTTCCTAGAAGTATTGTAACACATATGAGCCGCCGCCATCATCACTACCACCAACACACCATCGCCACCATGATCTCCACCATCCACAACACGAGGACATTCAATACTTCAAAGCGACATAGACTACCTCCCGGGCTGTGAGTGAGGTAGTATTGTACTGTACAAGTTTGTGAGGTTTACGAAAGAAAGACAAAAAATAGTCAAGGTTTTACACTAAACAGTAGTCTACTGCGGCAACCCTACACGGATACAAGTCGTTACGTCATCATCTACTAACGGAGGGAAATTTTGCGTGAAATGTATATGAGTCATGAGGCGGCTGTGTCTGTGACGACGTCTGTGGTTGTTTTAGCTATTACTGAGGGACTTAGATAGGGCGACGAGATATAAACGTGGATAAATGGAGGAAGAGAAGATGATGATGAGTAGAGTGAGTGAGGGGGGGGGGGGGGAGGGATGATAAACTTTGCCTAAAACTCGCACTGTATACTGTCCGATAATTAGAACACACTGCCAACTTCTCTCAATTACTCAACGGTATGGAAACTAATTTTCATAATATTTTCACACCAAGAATCCTCTAAGCATCAGTAAATTATCACTCCACAACCATGAAGTGCCTGAAGTGGTCAACAGGGAGGGAGAAGCAGGTGGTAGAAGGACGTATACCTGACAACACCGGAAACACCCCGGACAAACCCACCTACACCACCTCAATATAACAACCCAAATAATTTTTCTCGTTAACAAACAAAAACAAATACAAACACATCTAAGATCGTTTTGTGAGAAGGTTAAAATATTTTCTTATGTAATATAATGAAATGAAATCTACCAAAGTGACCTTGGGGGGTTAGTGACGCATTTACCTCAGACGCAAAAGTAACGTGTTGTACTGAACTAGGGGAACGTCTGTGTTGAAATGGGATTTTCCCGGTGTTCCCTGCGATACATACATACAGAGAGACACACAGAGACAGACAGACAGTAGTGGGATCACCTGATGAGCCTCCTAGTTTATTTCACCTGAAGATTAAACACCCTAACACTACCGGGGGGGGGGAGGGGGAGGTTAGGTTAGGTTAGGTTAGATTTGGCTCGGTTCGGTTCCCACTTAGGTTGGTGTTGGGTTAGAATAGGATAGCGTTATGGTGGTTAATCCTAAGGTGAAATAAGCTACTCCCTCAGCTTAGGATTAACCACCATAACGGTACTTTTGAGATTTGTCACACTGTTATATATATATAAGTGGGGCCCTCACCTCTATGGCCAGGTCCGTGCAGGTGTTACCAATGGGCGTGGTGATGAAGTTCCTGATGGTTCTCTTCCCTCTCACCTTCCTCTTACGGGCGTGGGACAGCAGGTATGCCGTGTGACCATCCACTCCTGTAAACAGTTATCGTAACTTGTTATAATCTGGATATAACAAACACTTCATACACACACAAACACACACACCTACTTACCAGACACACACCTGCCACTCCACCCTCACGCACACACCTGCCCCTTTACCCTCACGCACACACCTGCCTCTCCACCCCCACGCACACCTACCCATCCACCCTCACGCACACACCTGTCTTTTCACCCCCACCCTCACACCTGCCCCTTCACCCTAACGCACACACCTGCCCCTCCATTCACACGCGCACACATGCTTTTCCACCCCCACGCACACACCTGCCTCTCCACCTTCACGCACACACCTGCCCCTCGACCTTCACGCACACACCTGCCCCTCCACTCTCACGCACACACCTGCCCCTCGACCCTCACGCACACCTACCACCTCCAACCTCACACCTGCCTCTCCATCCTCACGCACACGCCTGCCCCTCCACTTTCACGCACACACCTGCCCCTCCACTCTCACGCACACATCGGCCCCACAACCCTCACGCACACACCTGCTTCTCTACCCCCACACACACCTGCCTCTCCACCCCCACACCTGCCCTTCACCCTTCCCCCCACGCACACACACCTTACCCCCCACACCTAACACTCCCCCCCACACCTTCCCCCCCCTCCCCACACACACGTACCCCGCTCACACACCAGTCCCTCCACCACACAGACACACAAGGTCCTCCACCACACACACACACACCTTCCCCCCCACACACACACCAGTCCCCCCCCCACACACACACCAGTCCCCCCCCCCCCACACACACAGGTTCTGAGGTTAAAGCTACGAGGGGTACATACCAATGAGTTGCCTGGTGGCCTTCCTGGTAAGACTCTGGGGGTTCAGCACGGTGAGGCCATCCATGGTGACCACATGTAACTGGACGCCAAGAGCCAACAGCGTCTCCCTCAGCTTCACGATCTTAGCTGCTGTACTCTGCTGGACACACACACACACACACACACACACACACACACACACACACACACACATCAGTTACAGCATTAATTACTTAGTTTTCCATGTTATGTTAGGTTATCATAAAATAATGTCTAGAATTTAACAGATAATCATTTAAATTATAGTAATCTTTTTTCGAGGATCCTGAATAAAAATACAGAATTTAAAATAATGGTTCACAACTAGACACGATACACGGTCATTAGTATTCTTAAAATGAACCAGATGGCTGCAGATATTTCTTAAAACAGCGTAAATGTTGACTTTTCATAAATTTTACCGCATACTGTCCTCACAATGATGATGGTGAGGACAATGGTACAACGAGAGAGAGAGAGAGAGAGAGAGAGAGAGAGAGAGAGAGAGAGAGAGAGAGAGAGACTGACTCACTCTATCGTCAAGAAAACTGAGAGACATGATTACATCTCATTTGCTTCAGATAACGGACATAGAGAGAGGTCAGATGATAAGTGGTTAATGTGTGTGCGTGTGTGTGTGTGTGTAATACATTCTGAGATATGGTTAAGGCGTTCAGTGCGTGTGTGCGTGTGCATGTGTGTGTGTGTGTGTAGGCGAGAGTAACATACGTACAGAAACACTACAGCGAGGATGGTCACAGTCGAACACCACGATGGACTTGAGTGCTCGCTCCGAGAAGTCAAGGGTGGCGGCGTTGAGGGCGGCGTCAAGGGGAGGCGTCCCATTATCCACCACCGTCTCAGCCACATCGTCGAAGGGTCCGTAAGGTGGTGAGCCTCGCCCTATGTACCTCACTACCACACGGTGATCCCTACACAGCGTGACAACCCAGAGTAAACGATTCATTAATATACAAGTGAAACCTTTATTTAACGGACTATATTGAGTGAAAGTCCGTTATATAGAGGGCCCGTTAGATGAAACCCCCATCAAATAAACTATATAGAGATGAAAGTCGGTTATAGCGAGGGTCCGTTTGATGTGATACCGCCATCTATCGTATAATATAGAAAGAGAAGTCAGTTATATGAAGATTTTACTGTCATTACGAACAGGAAAAAACTGAGTTCCCGGTAAGAAAAAAAAATAGTAAGGTAGATCATTTTTTTTAACCACTATCGTAACTGCATCCAGGCAGATTAATGATGGTGTGTTTTTCTCAACAGTATTATAAAAGAAAAACTAAAAAAATAAACACATACAAAGGAAGGGAGAAGAGAAAAAAGAAGAGAGAGAGAGAGAGAGAAACTCACTTGGCGTTGTTCTTGACGAGAGCGGAGATAAGGTCATGGAGATCCTGGAAACACTCGAAGTCTGTGATGATGACCACCTCCAGCGGCAGCCCCTCCGTCCCCTCCTCCTCCTCCCCCTCCTTCCCAGAACACGTCGCTGGGGGAAGAACATAGACATTGACAGAACGTGAAAGAGAGAATTAATAAGCTAGAATGCTATCGAGAGACATTATGAAATAGAATGGGAGGTTAGTGTGGTACTGTGGGCGTGTGGTAGAGGCTTAGAGATGGGCGTGGAGGGTGTGGTAGAGGCTTGGAGATGGGCGTGGAGGGTGTGGTAGAGGCTTAGAGATGGTTGTGGAGGGTGTGGTAGAGGCTTGGAGATGGGCGTGGAGGGTGTGGTAGAGGCTTAAGAGATGGTTGTGGAGGGTGTGGTAGAGGCTTGGAGATGGGCGTGGAGGGTGTGGTAGAAGCTTAAGAGATAGTTGTGGAGGGTGTGGTAGAGGCTTGGAGATGGGCGTGGAGGGTGTGGTAGAGGCTTAAGAGATGGTTGTGGAGGGTGTGGTAGAGGCTTGGAGATGGGCGTGGAGGGTGTGGTAGAGGCTTGGAGATGGGTGTGGAGGGTGTGTTGGTAGAACTTACAACAAGACGAGAGGTTGGTGTGGAGGTCGTGGTAGTGGCGGCGGCAGGAGTGGAGGTAGGCGGCCTCAGCGGCACACTCCCACCCAGCACGGCAGGTCTCCAGGTAAGGTGCTGCCGCCACACTCGGGAAACATGACCTACAGCAGAGCACAGAGATATCACCCTTATATTACCATCATAGTAGAAAACACCTTCACACTGCTTTCTATTGGCTAACAAAATCTTTAGTATAGTGTTGTCCATTGGCTAACTTTACACATAATTTATTACCAGATCGAGTACGGCGATAATTAATGTGGAATCAATTACATTCAATAAACATTTAGAAGAAGTGTAGAGAGACAACACCTGAAGGGGGAGGTCGAGGCGTGGAAGATGTCGGTGCAGTAGTGGCCGTGGGAGGCGGGGATGTGGGACTCCGGCAGTTGAGAGGAACACTGCTCTGACGACGACACCCGCCAGCTCCGGGCCCACTCTTCCTCCGTCGCCGCCTGAACGGTACATCAGGCATGAGGCAAAAGGTGATCGAATTATGTTTTAGGAACCTTTCAGTTATATCTAAATTGAGTGGAATAACTGCATCTCAGATTTGTAATTAATTTATCGTACACTGATATTTCTCAAGATAATTTCAAAATCTTACTCATTCATTTAATTTAATACTTCCCCCAAAAAGGTTACTGGTACAGGTACATATTTACGTGGTGATTACTACACGGTAACACATAAGTTATGACTGACTCAACCTATAAACAACCAGACATATAATAATACACAACACAATCATAATCTGTAAACATTAACATGGCTAAACACCGTCTTTTAACAAGGAGCTCCTTCAGGGGGCGACAAAAGAACCTCGGTTATACTGTATACCAACCTACAACAACACCACCACCACCAACATAGGACGAGCTGCCTCCAACCACAACCAAAGACGAAGAATGGTTCACACATCAACGGTCGATACTGCAGAAGCTGCTTGTGTGCTTGTGTTTACCAGCGCTGTGTGGCCCTGTACTGGTAAGTGATTATGCCTGTGTACTCGTTTGTCTGGGCAAGTGCAAGTTAAATTTTGTTGTGAGAAATGAATAGGAATTATTTTGAACGTCATTCCTCATACGCTGTTGCCATTCTTCATCATCATACGGAGTCGACGAGATTCGAGATGATCTTACTAATATTGTTGAAACATTGATATTAGCAACCGAGTACAAATCCAACAATACGATTAGAAACTCTCAATATTACAAAATAGGGCCACAGATGTTTTATGAACAAAGGAATTTGTTTTATAGAAATAGAATCCAAGACACCATCTCTGACCACCATCTCAAGAAAGTAACAAGTTTACATAATACTGTACATTCAGAGACTCGTCCTGTACTGACCACATCCCAGCCGCTGGTCATGAAGTCGGTGTAGTTGTCGAAGTCAAAGACGCCGAGGAGTCCGGCGGTGGCAGCGAAGTGGTCACCAGATACTGCTAGGCGACACAAGCCCTGCTGATGCTCACACTCCAGGCTGAGGCCCACGTCTGACGTGATGCTCGCCCGCCCCTGCCACAACCTCAGCTGTAGCTCACCCACCTCCAGCAGCGGCCGACGGATGTGCTTCCAATTGTACGTCATCTGTGGACGTACCAAGAGTGTTAGGACGCCAGCAGCTGACACTTTAACACATATCTGTCAGTAAGTTTCTCTAATACAGTTTGTGGGTTGAAAGTATCACATTACACATGTTGTAAACTTATGTTGAGATTTAAAAATTATTAGGAAATGCTTTTTTGAGTATAAACTTTCCTATTCTATTTATTAATCAAGAGTGATGACATATCTACAGTACAGTGCAGAAGTCACACTCCAGCATGTGACTGTTTAACCCGGTGTGGTGGTGGTCACGTGGTGCTGCACTCTACCTAGATAAAAGCTCATTGTTTTAGTTCAGAGACTCTACTTGCAAGGCGATCTGGTCATTGTCTTCACCATGTGTATGTCTACCTTATCAATTAACCCAATTACAGTTCAGTGCAGGTGAACTCTGGCACACGGGGTGATTGTTTTGGGTGAACTCTGGCACACGGGGTGAGTGTTTTGGGTGAACTCTGGCACACGGGGTGAGCGTTTTGGGTGAACTCTGGCACACGGGGTGAGTGTTTTGGGTGAACTCTGGCACACGGGGTGAGTGTTTTGGGTGAACTCTAGCACACGGGGTGAGTGTTTTGGGTGAACTCTGGAACACGGGGTGAGTGTTTTGGGTGAACTCTGGCACACGGGGGGAGTGTTTTGGGTGAACTCTGGAACACGGGGTGAGTGTTTTGGGTGAACTCTGGAACACGGGGTGAGTGTTTTGGCAGTAATGTTAAGTTGAGGTCGGGTGTCATGCATACAGTGATGAAAGTGATAAACCTTTAGATCCGAGTCGATGGTGACAACGTCTGTACCGCTGAAGAAGGTAAGGACCTCTCGAGGGTGGGTACTGAGGTCTTCCATGTGGATAGTGACGGCGGTGGGGATGCGGGCGTGTGTCAGCAGCACCAGCAGGTGATGGCACGAGTCCGTCAGTAGAGGAGTTACCTGGCGCCCGTCCCAGGTGATGGCCTGCTCCCACCCGAACACCACCGCCTCCCCTGCAACGTTGAATTGTAACAGAAATGAATTGTAACAGTTTATTTAGCCAGAAAAATACAGATACAGAGTGGATAATAATAACAATATTAACATGGCTGAGCCAGTTGAGAACCTGAGCTCTCTTTGAGGCACCCGATATATACTATACATTTATCTCAAGGAAGTATTATGTTACATCCCTCGCCCCTGGTCTACAGATGTAACTTACTCATTAAACCGCACAACAGTACAGGTCAGCAGGAGCTCCGTCCTCAGAGACAACCTGTCACACCAATAGTTTACTCATCCAGAATGAACAAACAAACATCTCCGTGTTTGGGAAGTATCTAATGAAGGCTACAATAATATCAACAGAAGCTCCTAACTTTAGTTCATAATTTGAGGTGACCAGGAAGGTTAACAGACTCACAAATATACAGAACTGACATATTTCTATAGTTCGTAGAATATCTACATTAAACTTTACCGCGGACATGCCAAGTAAGCAAGTATCGGAATCTTGACCAATGAGTGATGAACCAAGACTCAGTCTCCGTCAGTAGCCGCAGTCCCCCCTCCTCCAGGAACCACTTCCCCGCCACTCTCAAGTCTCTCCCCAGTCGTCGGGGCATCGCAACCTGCCTCACCACACAACAACAAAAACTGAACACAATAGAATAATCACAACAGAATGCATATAAAGGATTAAAAGCTGCACATGAGACACGGCTACACTCAAGGTCTTCTCTATGATCTACGTTTTGTTGAGGATATTTTTAAGGGAAAAACCATCTTGATAGATAGATAGAAATATAGATTGATAGATATTTATTCATTCAGTAAAATCGCCATACAAGCTTATATTGATTGTATAGACAATGCAGGCATACAGTTCAGCATGTATATAGACAATGTAGGTATACCGTGCAGCATGAATACATACATTGTAGGTACACAATGTGAATAAACCTTGGAGATAAGCAAACAATGTACCTAGACAGCGCAGGTATATAAACAATAGTAAACAGTGAGAATATTCGGCCAAGGGTTGCCAACAAAGCTTTAGTTATCATTATATCTTCATCTCATCCAAACTGTGGAGGTGGGTTAGTACTGACCCTGAGTCTTAGGGCGGTGGCGTGTGGCATGACGAAGCTGATGGTGGTGATGTTACGCGCGTGATGCAGGAGTTCACTGCCCCGTGCCCGTAACTCATCCCAGCGAGCAGTCCTCACCAACATCTGCCAACACAAGGATCTGATAGTCTTACTGTTGTCATTAATGCATATTTATATAAAACGTGAAGGCCAATTTCTCTTATGACTTCCCCCGTAAATATGTAATCTCTATACGTCATCCTGCGAGCATTGAGGAAACTACGACCACATCTCCAAGAGTATGAGTACCCCACCAGTACAACCACAGGTGCACCAGTAAGAATAAGTGCCTCACCACCAGTTTGACTGCTACTCACCCTCTCGAGTCTGGTGAGGAGCTGGGTGACGAAGAAGCCGGAGATGCCGTGTCGACGACCCACCCTCTTCCTCACGTCTCCCATGATCCGCGACACCAGGGCGTACAGACTCTGAAGGTGAAGGAGGGGGCGGGGGGATGAAGGACCACACACACACACACACACACACACACACACACACACCACCAACATCAGTCAGTGGTATGGTAAGCTTAAAGAACTCTGTGGACTAAACAATAAAACACACCCCCTCCCCTTCCTTAGCCATCTCACTAATGTTGACGCAGCTGAGCAAACAAATAACCATTTCGCTACTATATGCCAGACGCTCCCCCGGCTTGACACAACCAATCTCCCTGCCTACCCCTTTCTCACTGACTTAGTAGAAGAATTTGAAGTAGCAAAACGTTCGGAAAAACTGAAGTTAAAGTGCTCTACCACCCCTATTGACTTACCAATGAAACTCTTCAAGGAGTTCTCCCGGAGCTTGCTAAACCCCTCTGCTCCATCACCAATGCTTCTCTCAGTCAAGCCAGGTGCCCAGCTGACTGGAAGACTTCATATGTGCCACCAGTGCCCAATTCAACCAGCCCACAACCCTTAAATCAGCTACGACCCATTGCAATTACCCCAATACCCAGCTGTATCTGTGAAAGTTTTGTGTTTGACTGGGCTTATGCTGATATTGCAGGAACAGTAGATCCTCAGCAATTTGGTAATGTGAAAACTTCCTCCACCACTCACTGTCTTGTCAGCTTTCTCTACTATTATACCGCCATCTGGGAAAACGAAAAACGTCTGTAGCTGTCGCCTTCATTGACTTCACTAAGGCATTCGACCTAGTCGACCACAATTTAATCATCAACAAAGCTATCGACCTCGGGTTTCGAAGAAGTCTTATACCATAGCCTACAGACTTCCTCAGTAACCGACGCCAAGCTGTACGCTTCCGAGGGGCTGTCTCCACCTTTCAGTCACTCACCTGTGGCGTTCCCCAAGGCACCAAAATGGGACCACTATGCTTCCTTATACTTATCAATGATGCCCTAAGAGAAACCCCTGCTCGCTGGAAATATGTAGACGACTCCACCATTGGGATCAGTGTCAACAATTCTGCTCCCGACTATACCGCCCTTCAGGATTTATTGAACAGTCTCCAAAACTGGGCCACCAACAACCATGTCACCATCAACCATACCAAAACCATGGTTATGCACATCAACCTCTCTCCCGACGTTGTCCCACCCCCTTCCATTACTTAAGGTCCTAACACACTCCAGGTTGCAGATTCCACTAAGCTCCTCGGCATCACCATAGACAACAAACTAAATTGGAAACCACACGTCAGTGAAGTTATCAAATCCTCCAGTTCCCATTTCCACCTCCTCCGCCGACTCAAGTCCCTCGGAGTTCCTGCGCCCGAGCTCCTCAGTGTTTATTCAACATTCATACTTCCCAAGCTCACCTATGACTCCCCTACCTGGTCTACCTCCCTAAATACCACACAACGTAAACACCTTGAAAAAGTGCAAAAGAGGGCAAGCAAGAGTATTCTCTCCCCTTCCTACTCCACATATCAAGAAGCGCTCAACACACTGACCCTCTAGGCTCTCACTGACCATCACCACGACCTCATCTGCAAATTTGGTGAGAAGCTTTTGCACCATCCTCGACACCGGCTCCTACTACCACCCGAGATCCCTCGTCCGAGAATTGCTGTTCGACACCACAACCGCATCCAGCCCATACGAGCACGAACTGATCACTATAAGAACAGCTCAGTCCCAACCATTGTAAAAATTATCAATAACTTGTAATCAGCCAGTGTATTCACTCCCAGTCAATCTTACATTTTGCACTGTCACTATGTTGAAATGCCCTGTAGTTTGAGCTCCTCCCCACCTAGTTATTATACATTATATTTGTATCACTTATGTTACTTGTATATTATTTGTAAATCAAGAGACCCATTCCCCAATTATGTAACTGCATATTTTCAGCCTTCCGGCTGCCATGCTCTTTCAATAAACCGTTAATTGTTATTATTTATAACTTACTTCTTACTTAACAATGATCTGCTACAACAATAACCTAACCTAACCTCACAAAACCAATAAATTTTTATATCCCTTCAATATCATCAAAACCTTTATATTTGATGCTTATTTTTTAATAATTTTGATGGACGAACAAGAATAGTACAAGGAGACGGATACATTCACTGTTTCACTCAACCTAACCTAACCTGACCTGAGCTAACCTGACTTAACCTAACCTAGCTATAACTGGAGGACTTATAATAGCTGTTAGGCTTGTGCTTTGGCGGGAAGAAGCAAGATGATATCATGATGGTACGAGAGAGAGAGAGAGAGTGTGGTAAGACCTGGTCGTCATTGTAGGAGAGAGCGTTGAAGGCTGCTTGGAGGCGGAGTAGTGGTGGTCCCAGTGTGTTGGTGAGCGTCTCCATCACTCCTTCCACCACCTCCGTCACATCCTCTTCCATCGTGTCTGGATTCACAGAAAAAACAATATTATCATGTGCCACTGACAACAATGCCTGCCTCGTTCGGGAATGAATATCCCATGAGATTTTCATTTCACTGACGAACAAACGAATGGACACGAGGCTTTATTCCACTGTCATATAACCAATAGTAGTGAAGATAAATAAAATTAACAACAAAAGAATGGAAAAGAAAAAAATAATAATAATGAAGGTTGTGTGAGGTGTGGAAGATGTTTGGGGTGGGGGAAGATTTTGTTGAGAATGAATGAAGGTTTACCAGTGTTGTATTTATTTACCTGTAGAGCAAGAATGACGTGTTGCAAGACTAACTACAGCATACGGTAAGAGAGGCGGTGTTACGTGAAAGGACCTGGTAGATAATGAATGATGAAATGTGTTGCAACCTGCATGGATATATACGTAAGGGGTGGCTGCCAGATAATGAATGATGAAATGTGTTGCAAATTGCATGACTAATATGATACGTTAAGAGTGGTAGGTGTTGCATGAAAGGACCTGGTACTGACATCTTAACATCCTACCATAAGCTCCGGTGACTTCCTCGACGATGTTTTGCACGAGGTCATCCACAGCTTCAATGGCTTCCTCGAGAGAGTTATAGACTGCACCAAGGGCGTCATCCAGCGCCTCCACACACACCTCCAGGAGAGGGTCCAGGTGTTCCCTCATGACGTTGCCAGATACCTCCAGCAGCTCCCCCACGTCGACAGGACCTTCCTCCATCATCTTGACCATCCTGCACACGTTAAATAACAACGTAGCTGTTCACATGTAACCTCTAACACTAGTAATTGTGGGAGCTATGTGGACACTTCTTCACCTCACTACAGAACACTATTTATGTATCACAGTTTGTTATCGTCAGTTTGTTTACTACTGTGGTAAAGATCTACTGTACACCTTTAACTCTTTATGACAGAGTTTGAGTTATTGAACACAACTGGGCCGGAGGATAGCTAGTGTGTGCATGGAAAATTTTTAAACAATATTAAAACAAATATCTCAATGAAAATGACTTGTGGAATACTTACATGACGAGCCCC
>CAUDMG010003297.1:3750000-3832500 GCA_958450375.1 Homarus gammarus | reverse complement strand
GGAGAAAAAATTAAATTAACTCAATGTTAATAGAAGTGACCTGAACAAGAGATTTGCTTAATATGGCATCCAAAGTTTACACATGTAGCTAAACAAGAGCCAGAATTGGGTATTTAGACAATGGAAGTGTCTCGCTTGTTCTGCAGTTATATACCACAGTGCTTCAGACTAACACGAGACCCACCCTGGTGAGGGAGGACTGGTCGAGGGTGCAGGAGATGGTCAGCTCAGTGTCTATACGACGGTAGTTGCCCTTAAGTTGGTACTCCACCTGTGGGGTGGAGGGAACACCCTTCACTTGTCGGTGGTACCTGAGGAGGGCGCCTCCACCACTTGGGTCCTTCTCCAGCAGTGCCCTCGCCTCGCTCCTCGTCTCGTCCGTCTGCCACAACACCTCTGGCGGAAAGATAGTTTGATGGGTTCCGTGTTGGTATGGTACCTCCAAACTACGATATACTACCTTAATGGTGTAACTACTTTAAGGCACTTATTATAAGGTGACACAGACCTACAATAAAGGTACGGCATTTGTCCAGTCTGTCGCAGCACATTGCTTACAATTGATAGGAATAAAGGGTTACCATGAAAAATCTTGTTTTAATTACTTGATCATCAAAAAACAAAGATTTCTCTGAAAATATATACCTGGGCTGCATCTGGAGTCTCAGATTCACATATATATATATATATATATATATATACTTCATTTTTAGTCCATTTAACACGCGGACTTTGAACATATAATCAACGACCTCACCAGCAAGGAATCGAACCCTCGACCTACTGGGTGTGACTAGGGAACGCTTACTGGCTAGGCCACAAGGACACTAAAAGCAGTTCTAGACTCTGTTATATTTCACACAAAGCCTGTTCATCGAGCTGATGGCGCCGTGAACCTCATTGGGAAACTGCCCGTGCCTCGTATGTGGTGTCAGTAGCATTTTACCGAATCCAGCTGGTATGAAACGCGAGGTACATATATATACTTCATTTTTAGTCCATTTAACACGCGGACTTTGAACATATAATCAACGACCTCACCAGCAAGGAATCGAACCCTCGACCTACTGGGTGTGACTAGGGAACGCTTACTGGCTAGGCCACAAGGACACTAAAAGCAGTTCTAGACTCTGTTATATTTCACACAAAGCCTGTTCATCGAGCTGATGGCGCCGTGAACCTCATTGGGAAACTGCCCGTGCCTCGTATGTGGTGTCAGTAGCATTTTACCGAATCCAGCTGGTATGAAACGCGAGGTACATATATATACTTCATTTTTAGTCCATTTAACACGCGGACTTTGAACATATAATCAACGACCTCACCAGCAAGGAATCGAACCCTCGACCTACTGGGTGTGACTAGGGAACGCTTACTGGCTAGGCCACAAGGACACTAAAAGCAGTTCTAGACTCTGTTATATTTCACACAAAGCCTGTTCATCGAGCTGATGGCGCCGTGAACCTCATTGGGAAACTGCCCGTGCCTCGTATGTGGTGTCAGTAGCATTTTACCGAATCCAGCTGGTATGAAACGCGAGGTACATATATATACTTCATTTTTAGTCCATTTAACACGCGGACTTTGAACATATAATCAACGACCTCACCAGCAAGGAATCGAACCCTCGACCTACTGGGTGTGACTAGGGAACGCTTACTGGCTAGGCCACAAGGACACTAAAAGCAGTTCTAGACTCTGTTATATTTCACACAAAGCCTGTTCATCGAGCTGATGGCGCCGTGAACCTCATTGGGAAACTGCCCGTGCCTCGTATGTGGTGTCAGTAGCATTTTACCGAATCCAGCTGGTATGAAACGCGAGGTACATATATATACTTCATTTTTAGTCCATTTAACACGCGGACTTTGAACATATAATCAACGACCTCACCAGCAAGGAATCGAACCCTCGACCTACTGGGTGTGACTAGGGAACGCTTACTGGCTAGGCCACAAGGACACTAAAAGCAGTTCTAGACTCTGTTATATTTCACACAAAGCCTGTTCATCGAGCTGATGGCGCCGTGAACCTCATTGGGAAACTGCCCGTGCCTCGTATGTGGTGTCAGTAGCATTTTACCGAATCCAGCTGGTATGAAACGCGAGGTACATATATATACTTCATTTTTAGTCCATTTAACACGCGGACTTTGAACATATAATCAACGACCTCACCAGCAAGGAATCGAACCCTCGACCTACTGGGTGTGACTAGGGAACGCTTACTGGCTAGGCCACAAGGACACTAAAAGCAGTTCTAGACTCTGTTATATTTCACACAAAGCCTGTTCATCGAGCTGATGGCGCCGTGAACCTCATTGGGAAACTGCCCGTGCCTCGTATATATATGTACCTCGCGTTTCATACCAGCTGGATTCGGTAAAATGCTACTGACACCACATACGAGGCACGGGCAGTTTCCCAATGAGGTTCACGGCGCCATCAGCTCGATGAACAGGCTTTGTGTGAAATATAACAGAGTCTAGAACTGCTTTTAGTGTCCTTGTGGCCTAGCCAGTAAGCGTTCCCTAGTCACACCCAGTAGGTCGAGGGTTCGATTCCTTGCTGGTGAGGTCGTTGATTATATGTTCAAAGTCCGCGTGTTAAATGGACTAAAAATGAAGTATATATATGTACCTCGCGTTTCATACCAGCTGGATTCGGTAAAATGCTACTGACACCACATACGAGGCACGGGCAGTTTCCCAATGAGGTTCACGGCGCCATCAGCTCGATGAACAGGCTTTGTGTGAAATATAACAGAGTCTAGAACTGCTTTTAGTGTCCTTGTGGCCTAGCCAGTAAGCGTTCCCTAGTCACACCCAGTAGGTCGAGGGTTCGATTCCTTGCTGGTGAGGTCGTTGATTATATGTTCAAAGTCCGCGTGTTAAATGGACTAAAAATGAAGTATATATATGTACCTCGCGTTTCATACCAGCTGGATTCGGTAAAATGCTACTGACACCACATACGAGGCACGGGCAGTTTCCCAATGAGGTTCACGGCGCCATCAGCTCGATGAACAGGCTTTGTGTGAAATATAACAGAGTCTAGAACTGCTTTTAGTGTCCTTGTGGCCTAGCCAGTAAGCGTTCCCTAGTCACACCCAGTAGGTCGAGGGTTCGATTCCTTGCTGGTGAGGTCGTTGATTATATATATATATATATATATATATATATATATATATATATATATATATATATATATATATATATATATTCCCTTCACTTAACTAACACAAAATACCACTCACAATGATATGAATCAATGTAACTGAAACTTAATTACAGTGACTATCTGCATCTGTAGCTCAAGAGTAAGTAAGAAGAGTTCCCGCGTCCCTGAGATAAGACTTACACAAAATTCTATGAGTAACTGAAATTAGAGCTGGAAGAGCGTTACCAAGTATGAGGAACGTATCTTACTGTACTCCGTGGCCCCAGGGTCCCTCGAGACGTCCACGGTGGCGTCAAAGGTAGTGAGGGAGGCGGGCTTGGCAGGATCGTCGTAGGAGTAGCCGGGGATGTCAGAGAGGTCGTAGATCTCATACGGGTACTCAAAGAGTGTCTCCATGGCTGAACTGACATCTGCCACCTGTCAACATACAATACAGTACATGAATCATATACATAGTTTAGACCTATCAGTGTGCTTGATATGTTAGTAATAATGTCTTCACTATTTTGGTAAGTTTCATCATCAGAAACTTTTAGGCCCTTATGTGTCTCTTCGGGGATGAGGCGCTTCACTATACTTCAAAGATACAGGAAATATTTTGGCCCGAGCTCCATATTGCACACACCTGAGCCACACATCATCTTCCAAGGTGTGTAACCAAACTTATTCGGGATCTTGAGAAAATTATGAACTTCCGCTTATTTACACCTGATGATTTAACACCACTAACGCTAAGTGATGGGTTATGTTGTGTTATGCTAGGTTAAGTTAGGCTAGGTTAAGTTATGCTAGGTTAAGTTATGCAAGGTATACAGGCTAGGTTAAGTTATTTTAGGATATGCTCGGTTTGGTTTGGGTATTTAATCATCAAATGAAACAACCAGGGGTTCCTAATCATCATGGTATCCTCATATTATGGTTTGACCTTGACCTGCCAGAGGAGACTTACTTCACGATGTGTTTTCTGGAGGAAGAATTTATACTTCTGTCTGTCGGAGTTCCACTTGGACGCCTCCAGCTCCATCTTGAAGGCGTTAATACCTCCCAGTCTCTCTTCCTGGTTGTAGATGAGTGAGCCACTGTGAGCACTCCACCAATCAGCGCTACCTGCAGGGGCGAGCCAAGACGGGAAGAGACCGCTGGGTTATAAACAAACGCACGCCATCACTCTCTTGTTAATGTAGGGTAAGTGTTTATATACCTGCACTGTCTAGGTACATTGTTTATATACCTGCACTGTCTAGGTACATTGCTTGTATACCTGCACTGTCTAGGTACATTGTTTATATACCTGCACTGCCTAGGAATATTGTTTGTATACCTGCACTGTCTAGGTACATTGTTTGAATACCTGCACTGTCTAGGTACATTGCTTGTATACCTGCACTGTCTAGGTACATTGTTTATATACCTGCACTGCCTAGGAATATTGTTTGTATACCTGCACTGTCTAGGTACATTGTTTGAATACCTGCACTGTCTAGGTACATTGTTTGTATACCTGCACTGTCTAGGTACATTGTTTGTATACCTGCACTGTCTTGGTGCATTGTTTGTATACCTGCACTGTCTAGGTACATTGTTTGTATACCTGCACTGTCTAGGTACATTGTTTGAATACCTGCACTGTCTAGGTACATTGTTTGTATACCTGCACTGTCTAGGTACATTGTTTGTATACCTGCACTGTCTAGGTACATTGTTTGTATACCTCCACTGTCTAGGTACATTGTTTGTATACCTACACTGTCTTGGTACATTGTTTGTATACCTGCACTGTCTAGGTACATTGTTTGTATACCTGCACTGTCTTGGTGCATTGTTTGTATACCTGCACTGTCTAGGTACATTGTTTGTATACCTGCACTGTCTAGGTACATTGTTTGTATACCTACACTGTCTAGGTACATTGTTTGTATACCTGCACTGTCTAGGTACATTGTTTGTATACCTGCACTGTCTAGGTACATTGTTTGTATACCTCCACTGTCTAGGTACATTGTTTGTATACCTTCACTGTCTAGGTACATTGTTTGTATACCTGCACTGTCTAGGTACATTGTTTGTATACCTGCACTGTCTAGGTACATTGTTTGTATACCTGCACTGTCTAGGTACTGTAAATTGTTTGTATACTTGCACTGTCTAGGTACATTGTTTGTATACCTGCACTGTCTTGGTACATTGTTTGTATACCTGCACTGTCTTGGTACATTGTTTGTATACCTGCACTGTCTAGGTACATTGTTTGTATACCTGCACTGTCTAGGTACATTGTTTGTATACCTGCACTGTCTTGGTACATTGTTTGTATACCTGCACTGTCTAGGTACATTGTTTGTATACCTGCACTGTCTAGGTACTGTACATTGTTTGTATACTTGCACTGTCTAGGTACATTGTTTGTATACCTGCACTGTCTAGGTACAATGTTTGTGTACCTGCACTGTCTAGGTACATTGTTTGTATACCTGCACTGTCTAGGTACATTGTTTATATACCTGCACTGTCTAGGTACATTGTTTGTATACCTGCACTGTCTAGGTACATTGTTTGTATACCTGCACTGTCTAGGTACATTGTTTATATACCTGCACTGTCTAGGTACACTGTTTGTATACCTTCACTGTCTAGGTACATTGTTTGTATACCTACACTGTCTAGGTACATTGTTTGTATACCTACACTGTCTAGGTACACTGTTTATATACCTGCACTGTCTAGGTATACTGTTTGTATTCCTGCACTGTCTAGGTACATTGTTTGTATACCTCCACTGTCTAGGTACACTGTTTATATACCTGCACTGTCTAGGTACATTGTTTGTATACCTGCACTGTCTAGGTACGATACTGCTGCCATGTTTACCTTCCCTAAAATAAACAACTGTTACTCACGTCACAAACCAACTTATGGACTTACTGAAGATGAGGCGACCCTCCGCCAGGTGTGTTAGGGAGGGCGTCTTGACGATCAGGTCCAGCTGGGAGTCCTTACCCTTCACCACCGTGCCAGTCACCTTCACCTCCGGCCACAGATCTGGGAACTCCGCCTCCAGCTCCACCTGTCCAAGGGAGGGGAGTGGGGGGACGGGTGATGATTAAAACAAACATGGATAGATAGAAAGATATTGATAGATATAGGTTGATAGATAGATAGATACTGATATAATTTATTCAGCAAAATCATCACACACACACAACCTCATCGAAGCTGTTATGGACGATGACGACGACGAAGGTGTAGTCGTAGAGGATCTGCTGGAGGAGGTAGTAGGTGAAGCGGTCCTCAGCCTTCAGGTACCTCACCTTTTGCTTGATGTCCCGCTGTATCTCCGTCAGTAGCCTACATAAGTAATACTAGTAAGTCACTTTAAAATGTGGTTTTGCAGGGATGGTATAACATGCGTATCTCTCTTATTGTATCCTGGGTTCGATCCGCGACCCAGGACACATGTGAGGAAGGTTTTATCCTGTGTGACACCACCAAACATGTCAGGTTTTTCGCGGGTACAGTCAGGTTTCCTCCTGTACAGTACTGGACAATAAAGGTCAGAGCAAATTAACACAGAACGTCCAGTACCAACCGCCTGAACGGCCAGTAAGCTGACATTCGATGAAATGATAACTGAATTACTTGATTGTAAATTTTACTATATAATAATGCAGGATCACTATAACCAACAACTATATTCATTTTTAATCTTTCATGAATTTGTAAGACGTTTTGGATCAGCTAAATATTAGACTGCGCCATTGTTCTATAATTATCCACTAAGAATGAACAAAGCTTTACTCATCAAGGACAACCTTTAAAAATGACCCTAAATAATAATAGGTAACTGTATGAAAAACACTAATTACCTCTACCACAAAACTCAATGAAAATTAATCTAGTAACATCACCTGCATCGCTCCTCTCACAAATAAATTTACCCGGAAGAGAATTCCTAAACCCCTTAATAAAAAACACGACTACAAATATCATCTGTGACGTGTTGAAATATTTACAGTGATCAGTAAGAGAGATTTATCACCTGTAACTGTAGAACCAATTAGGGGAACCTCCGCCCTGGGAGTAGAAGGCAGCTATCTCCATCTTGCTTGACTCCTTCTTCCTGTACACCCTGATGCTGTAGCCTCTGGGGTCCTTCAGTAGCGAACTGTTGAGGGTGACCGACACCTCCTCCCCAGCGTCCACAGCCCTGAGGGAGTAATAACACCATGACGATACTCCTGGTTGATACAACATGTAAAAAAAACTGTAGTTTATTGAGTGTTGCAGACAGACTATAACAGTGAATTAATATAAGGATATTATTAAAATGGAATAAATGTTGAGTGAGTGCCAAAACTAATGAGAGGATGACCCAGTGAGGCCATCAAGTTAAGAGGAGATAAAATAAGTTGCTTTTTCTGATACATCATTACACTGGGAAGACAACTTTATCTACTGTAGCCTCCAGGGGTAAGGAGACAGATATAAAAGACTCAGTAAGACTCACGTGAAGGCTCCGGTGACCTGGAGAGAGAAGCCGTCTAGCACTATTACCCCGAGGAAGCCGTAAGTGTCCCCGCCCCGTCGTAGCTGCACCCGGAGTGACCCCGACGCCCCTGGACGAACCAGCGCCCCCGTCACTAGATACTGATTCTGCACCAACACCACCACCTGTTATTCTTTGTATTCTAAAGCTACTAAACTACAGTGGTGCATCTTAAGTTCATGAGATCCCCCAGATATAAACAAATTAAATTCACACACACACACACACACACACACACACACACACACACACACACACACACTACCTGCTCTGAGCGACAGTCGACGTTGAGGACATAATGATGGTGGGTGTTGATACTGACTCGGCCAACTAACACCAGCGACACGGGAGGGTACGGCGCCTGTAGGAGGAGACAAGAGTTAGTGAAACATATTGATAAACAAAAAATATATAAACATGGATGAGATACATAACACAAAATAATATTTAAAATCCCTCGGGGTCTGAAAGTTGTGAAGAGACGATAAACATTTACTTAAAGACCTAACTAAAACTAACCTTTTATATTAGATTCTGGTATTAAACCGCACCAAAAGTATCCTCAGTACAATTGCATATGGTGAACCTGTCTCATATTTATCATAACTTGTTTACGTACGGTGAGCCTTTTGATAATAACTAAATCTCGTGTACAGAATGGGAAACTAAACCTGCTGGGAAGTAATATCGAAAGCAACACACACACGAAGCTAATCTGTATGAGGTTGGGATGGGAGTCACTAGTACCAGTCGTCTAACTGACCAAAACACCCTACCAGAGCAGTGTCTTACTCACTCTCAAGTACACACACACCTACACATGGGAGGGAAGTATGACAGAAGTGAGGAAGCAGTTAAAATCTCTCTCTCTCTCTCTCTCTCTCTCTCTCTCTCTCTCTTTATATCCATATATCTACTATCTCCCTATTCTTCTCTACCCTCTCACCCCCAGCCAACTCGCCTGAGAGATAGTGAAGGTCATGGTAGAGTCGATGTGGTGTAGAGTGGCCCCGGGGTTGTGGTAGTTGAGTGCCACCTCCAGAGCTCTGCCTCCCTCCCTCCACTGGACACCCGCCACGCCCTTGATCAACGCCCACGCCACATGTCCCTGCACTGTGCCGTCCGACCACTGTGGTCAAGTACCCGCCAAGATAAAGTATTGTATACATAAATTTTTTGATAACCTATATTGTATACATAAACCTTATAATAACCTATATTGTATACAAAGACTTTATGACACAATAAAGTTGGTGACTGACCTTGAGGAAGATGTTGCCTCCAGGGAGTGTGGTGAGGTAGGTGGCGAGGGCGAGGTTGAAGGCTGAGGTGGCCGGCGTCCACTGTACCAGAGCCCTCACCTGCCCCGCCTCCTCCACCAGCCCCACACTCACCTTACTGCTCAAAGATGTCTGCCACACACACACACACACACACCATGAAGTGTTATTATTGTTGTTGTTATTGATGTAATTATCATAAATTGTCTCGTTATCACTATTGTTAGGACACTATTATTATTATTATTATTATTATTATTATTATTATTATTATTATTATTATTATTATTATTATTACCTGTCTCATTGTTATCATCATTATTATTGTTGCTTCTATCAGTATTAGAATTATGATGCTTAAGCTGTCAATTGGATACAACACTCGCCTACTGGTTAGCGCCCTGTGAGGTATACCTAACTTTACAACTGAGGTAGTGAAGGTGATCAAGTGTAGTGACGACTTATGCAGGAGATCATCCTACCTGGAAGTTGTCTGGGAAGGTGCCGATGTGGTCTGTGTCGAGGGCCAGCTTAAGTCTGGCCCAGGGGAAGGAGGGGTCCACCAGGGTCAGCAAATGAGAGCTCTTGAGGGAGTCATTCCTGGCCACGCCGTACGACTCCACGCCCACCGCCCTCTGCCCCGACCACATGCGACCGTTGAGGGAGTAAGTGTCCACCGACCTCGTCAGTATCCCGTGCACCCGACCCAACTCAGGTACTGTCTCAGTTATCAGTCGGATCTGTAACATAACATATAGTAAAGATATTGTTACCTCCATAACACTCTACTTTACTGTTCTATACTCTTATTTTTTCGCCTCCCAGGCCCCGTTGTGGGTCGATGAGGGTGTGTCCGGGTGGGCTCTACCCCGTAAAAAAAAAAAAAAAAATATGCAAGGCGCAATCGTGAAAAACGTATTTTATAGTCAGAAGACACACTAAGCTATAACCAAGGACTATCCGATACAGATATAGTTGATATTCCTCGGCTACAACGCAGCCAGCTATAAATAACACAAGCGGGTACTAACATCAGTAGTTGTCACGTCGCTGGTGTAAGAGGTAACTTGGTGGTCTCCTTCAGGGGGCGGCTGGAGGGTCCTTTTGACCTTGATGTTAAGCTTCACCTCACCAGTAGGAGGCGTGTTGGTCCTCAGTAAGGTCTCCAGGTTAAGTAACAACAACCCCTCCTCCTCCTCTTCCTCCATCAACACCGCCTCCCGCACCACCACTTCTCTGTTATGGACGGAGGTGTTATACTTTTACAGACATCTTCCCGGGCACAATTCTTTTGTTGCTGATCGTCCTACTTATTGACGTACAATTAATATAAATGTGTGAGTTAAGTAAACTTGTCTTGTCCTTAAGGATATTGTCAACTTATCTTTTACCATGACACAGTTCCAGCCCGAGCAGCCCACAGCACCTGGGGTTCCCTCTGCTCTCTGCTTAGGTCATGTTTAAGGAAAGTGTCAGACGAACTCTCGCCCACCTTCTGTTAAGGTTCCCAGTTAGTAGTAATGTGTGCTGAGGTCATTATGGTGACAAACACTGACCTGTAATCACTGGAGAGAGGTTGCTGGAGGTCGAAGTCCCAGGACAGGAGGTAAGAGGCGTCGGGTCCTGCTCCGGCTGATAATGTGAGGGCGGCCACCACAGACTCGGTGCCGGACACCTGGGAGCTCACGTCTCCGCTGGCCGTGTAGTACATCCCGGTGGGCGTCATGAGGGTCGCCTGAACCACAACACGGGAGATGAGACACACCTAAACTTGTTTCCTCCCTCGTGTCATATACACAGACAACAGGTAGCCACTTCTGTAGTGACGGTGTCTGGCTGGCTGAGTCATTAAGCAGTGAGAACCGAGTGGCAATAAAATAAACATGGTGCACAAGGTAAAATTATTCTGTGATATAAAAAAAGAAACTATTTTGGGGCATACCTTTTGCCTTTGCATATGACAACGGGTGACTAGGTTAGGCAGCACCAAACACTGCCACTGTTTATTTCACTAACTTTTCTTCAGTGACCAAGAGACCTAATACATATATTCAACAATAACGTAAATAAGAATATTTTATTTATAATGTCAGAACTAAGAAACTTTATCGTTTACTTAGAATTCTTTCATTCGTTTTGAATTTGTAACAACAGGAACGTTGATGCGTAATAACTTAAAGACTCGCAAAGTGAATGATAAATGTTAACACCTGATATATAAGACACACACACACACTTCACTAACTACGATGATAAGACTGTTGAGTTAGTGTAGTTACCTTGACGAAGTGTCTGTTGTTGATGACCGTGTGTCCAGCACGGCCCTGCACCACTCCTGCCCACAGTTGGTGCCTCCCCTCCTCGCTCACTACCACCTCCTGCCTACCAGATACCACCCAGGTATTAGTGCTGCTACCACACACACACACACACTCTTTCATGACAATTTATTCTGGTGTACGTATGTTTAAAAGTGGTGCAGAAAACGAGTTATTTCATGGCAAATAATTCAATATTAAAAATAAAAAAATATTATCATCCAAACCTTTATCACCACCACGATACTTAAACTACCACCAACCACCACCATCCACCACCACCTCACCCACACACCGACCTGACATGAAGCGTCCTAGCTTGGTAGTTGAGTGTGAGGGTACCGTTGTAGGCGTGAGTGAGAGGCCCTTGCAAGCCCTCCTCCAGTAGCTCCTTCACCAGCACCTCCGCCGCCGCCACGTCAGTTGAGGCTACATCCACCTCGACACGGCCCTCAACCAGACGACCCCACCGCCACACAGCCGCCCTGCCCTTGACATTGTAGTAGCCGATCATGTGGGCCGCGTCCACTGATACCGACCCATCCACCCAGTGCTGTAGAGACAACGTGTGGTATTATTACAGTGACACATCGACCCAGTGCTGTAGAGACAACGTGTGGTATTACTACAGTGACCCATCCACCCAGTGCCGTAGTAACAACAAAGGTGGTACTCACAGTGACGACGATGTTGGCCTCGGTCCGAGAGACGCCGCCTGCAGCAGTGTGTTGGAGGTGAAGGTCAAGGAGCTCGTCCCCGCCCTGCTCCGCCGTCACCACCACCGAGCACTGACCCTTCCCGACACAGTTGAACGTCCCCACCACACTGTAAAGTTATCAGACGGACGTTGATGTTTACACGTGTATTTATATAATGTTATCGCCGCCCTCGTACGCCGCGACCTCTGACTCACATACCAGGTGGTCGGTGGTGGCCCAGATGTTCGGGGACGCACAGCATGCATTTCGTTGTTATGATCATAGATAAGGACTCGGGACGCCCCTGGCTGACAGTATCGTCCAAACCCTTTGAGTGTACACACACTAGCTACCAGGAGTTACTTGGAGTGATACTAGGAGTTAAGTGGAGCTATAAGCCCGCACACGTTAGTGAAAGAACACAGTAATTGTTTGTGTTATGGTGAAATGTTGTGAACTACATACATGCACAGTGTAGACAATTTGGATAATAACCATATAGAATAGTGTATTTACTAACTGTCGTATAATGTATACATGTAATGGAATGTAATCAGTAGTTAACGAGTGTCTCACTATTACAGGTTTTGACCATATCAATCAATAAACGTTGAGTGAGTCCACGTTGCGGGTTTCCCTCACCCTTAAGACGTGTCGTTATTTAACTGTCGAGCATTCGGCAGTTAGATATACAAAGTTTGGAGAACTCTCTCTCTCTCTCTCTCTCTCACCTGACGGGGCTGACCCAGGTGAGAAGCTTGAAGGTGTTGGAGAGGCCGTAAGAGAAGATCTCGTTGTCTGACCTCGTGATGATGATGGTGTCCATGTTGAAGGTGTTGCCGGGCTCCAGCCGTACCATCAGCTTGTTCTTGTAGCTCCCCCCCAGCGCCTTCGCCAGCGTCTCCTGCACCTCCACCACCTGACCTGGCCACATCACCTGCATCACAAGTTTCATATTAACCACCCAGAATCACACCATCTGTACCACAAGTGTTATAACATTAAAGGAAGGAAAACGTGTGTGTGTGTGTGAGTGTGTGTGTGTGTGTGTGTGTGTGTGTGTGTGTGTGTGTGTGCGCGTGTGTGTGTATGCGTGTGTGTGCGTGCGTGTGTGTTATAACCTGAGAAAAATATCTGAGGATGAAGGAGAGATTGAGAGAGAAGAAAGATAAAGAGAGATAGAGAGAGGACAGACATACAGAGAGGAGGGAGAGGGGGTGATAGGAGGAGGGAGGGAGGAGAGAAGGAGAGGGGGAGGATAGAGGGAGGAGGGAGGGAGGAGAGAAGGAGGGGGGAGGATAGAGGGAGGAGGGAGGGAGGAGAGAAGGAGGGGGGGAGGATAGAGGGAGGAGAGAAGGAGGGATAAAGAGAAAGAGACAGAGAGACACAAGGGAGATACACCCACCAGAACCCTGAGTAACACGTCGAGGTGAGTGTAGGAGTGGCTGGCGACCTGGACGAGGGAGGAGACCTTGTCGAGGGGGTTGTTAGACCACGAGACGTTCAGCCAGTGTCGTAGCTGATCCTCCCTCACTAAGAGCTCGTGTTCACAGCCCCACCACACATCCAGCGGCTCGTACGCCACTGTAATACAAGGCACAGGTTAACATCACTCGTACAGCACTGGACACAAGTTAACATCACTCGTACAGCACTGGACACAAGTTAACATCACTCGTACATCATTGGACACAAGTTAACATCACTCGTACAGCACTGGACACAAGTTAACATCACTCGCACAGCACTGGACACAAGTTAACATCACTCGTACAGCACTGGACACAAGTTAACATCACTCGTACAGCACTGGACACAAGTCAACATCACTAATACATCACTGAAGACACAAGTTAACATCACTAATACATCACTGAAGACACAAGTTAACATCACTAGTACAATACTGTAATACATCAAACTTCAATTACAATTAGTTAATATGTTAACTGTTAGAGTTGCAGAGATGAAGTGGAGGAGGTGTGTTAAGATCTAAGTGGTGAAGATAATGCTAAACTTACCTCTGGCAGACGTCTTGATATCCCCGGGACCACTGTAGGTGTGCGAGAAACTGAACCCTCCTTTCTCGGCAAGAACAAAGTTGAGGTCCACATCTACCTAGGGAGAAAGATTTCCCTAAAAAATACAATGTAGTATTTATCTTATCTTCAGAGCAGGACAAAAACACATTGCAGGAGGTCCTCACGGTGTTAATAAACTACTATACACTATTTAATCAAACGGTAAATGGTTACATGATCTTGATGCGTTGGTCAAGGGTGCTGATGTTCAAACTCGTGTGAATACGGTTAGTTGAAGCCCCAAGTATTAGTTTAAGGACACCACCACAAGACTTAAAGGCGATATAAAAGTGTAAACTAATAAGATAAATTACAAGATATAAACTCAACTCACTCGACCAGCGTCCAGGATGAGGGCGACACTACCCTCCGTCACCCCGGGCTGCTCCCTGTGTCGGCCACTGATAGAGAACTTAAAGGAGGTTCCTCTAGTCCCCTCTAGTTGCTGCTGTTGTTGCTGGTCTATCAAGAAGGTCACCACAGGACCCACCGCCATACTCACTTCAATCTCCCCGTCATCCTCACCCCATCCAACCTGAAATTTTATGTATGGTAATGTGTGATATAACTACATGCTTGATTATCTATTTTATACGATAAAGATTATACGACATAATTTATCTTAGAGCTGAGTAAGAAAGAGCCCATGAGTCACTGTGTACAAGCTGAAGTGACCTAACGCGTACCGTAGTGAAGGTGAATAAAACAATAACAGTAACAGGTGAAAATAATCTAGGACGGTATTTAAATTGAATAAAAGACTGAGTGACGATGAAGTGTTTAAGTTTGATTTATCCTCACATCATATATCTACCTCTGTTCCTGTCGTTGATGAATCAATAGAGTGTACCTTCATTATCATCATCATTAGTACTATTATTATTATTATCATCAGTTTACCATTATTATTGCAGTATATACAATATACTACAACTGGCGTCGTAACAGAGTCAGTACATCACCTTGCAGCACTCATAACACAATACCTTGAGTAAGCCGTGCCCGTGGGGTGATAGTGCCAGGAAGAGCCGCCCGCTGGTGTCCACACGGAAGGTGCCAGGCCAGGCGACCGTCAGCGACCTCACCTCTACCATCATGAGTGACCCGTCCTCGAGGCTGATGGTTACCCCCACCTCGCCTGTCCTCATCATACACACACAGACATATATTAACGATCTTCCCACCTATACACCATTCTCTATAAATTACAGGTACAGTACAGGGTGTCTCATAAATATGAATACACGCCGCGTGACGATCATGTGAATGTTTGTAATACAACAGCAACATTGTCCTCACCTATTGATGTACATTATCTACCTTAAGAATTAGACAAGTTATTGGCGTTGCCAATGTTCACTTTTTAGTTTTCTGGCTTGTTAAACTATTTCAGTATCAACCTAAGGCAATAAGATACAACAGAGGGCCACGTACTTGCAATCCTTAAATTGATGTAGTCAGTCACTGGTCCCATCGTACTTAAACTCAACTCAGCAGAGAACACGTCCTCTTGCTCCTCCTTCCACGATATAAACCCCCGCATCACCTCCTTCTCGCCTCCTTCTGGGGTGGTGATGAAGGCAGAGGGGCTCCATACTCTCTGACGCTCCAAATGTGGTGTGGATAACTGGAGACGGACGCCATAGCGGGACCGATCAAGACCCACCTCCAATCCCGCCATCTGGGTAATTCTCTCCCGGGACCCAGCAAACCCTGTAAGGTACACGTAACACCCGGATATTACTACTTATATTATCTTCTGTTTTTGTTATACTAAATTTCCTCATTGATATGTTTTTGGTATGGTATGGTATGGTATGGTATGGTATGGTATGGTATGGTATGGTATGGTATGGTAAGGTAAGGTAAGGTAAAACTAAGCTAGGTTATATTTGGTTAGGTTAGATAGGTTAGGTTAGGTTAGGCTAGGTTACATTAGGTCAGATTAAATTATGTTACATTTTATTTATAGAGTTACGTACATAAGAATGTTTGTATTTCTGTTCTAAACACTAATACTGTTGCTGTTATGTAATAATAATGATACCACTATAGAAATAACGACGATACTAATATTATCACAACTCACATAACTATCACTACTACTACTATTACTGTCATTAATTCTACCACTTAATGCTTTTTATAAATATTACTACTATTTTCCTACTCTTTACAACCTTCATTCACTATCCCTAGTATACTATCACAACACCATTTACAATATCCTTAAGTCACATACAGTACAGATTTAACTCGACCTGTTAAGAAAGTTACTAATATTAAGAGCGGTGTTATTAATCAGTAACAGGGGTTCTTGTTCACTAATAGAGTTTTACCTTTGAAGTAGTACGAGTGATGGAGGGAGTTGAAGGTGATGATGACGGAGAGGGAAGGCAGCTGTTGTATGACCAGGCTGGCGTCGAACCTATCACCGCCCACCTCCACCATCATCTGTGTTACCTGAGCTTCGCCGCCCACTGTAAATCAACCAATTTTTTAAACACTACATCAAGATTATGACTTATAATAAAAGACAATTCACTGAACTACTCACTAAAACTAAAATGACTTGTTTCCCGGACTATGCTAAGTACACTACTACTGGACATTTTACCTTATATACCTAATGACCACCAAATAGAGATGGCTGTCTTTCTGGAGGTAGGGTTTCCATGCTTTAATACAGTAATCCAGACCTGGACCAAGTTAAGATTCTTACAGTTGAATGAACATTTTCCTATTTTTATATTGAAAGGTACGCTTTAAAATTCCCAAATCTCGATTTGCTGCCCCCACTTGTTGCGTCGCCTTCGGTGAATGATCTATAACACATCTTTCTCCTCACCGACAGTATCCAGGAAAGTGTTCTTAATAGAATAGATGTTCTTAGGGTTGTTGTATTCTACGTATAAGGTCTTGCATTTCATAATTTTAAAGAGCATTTGTCAGTCTCCAGACCACTAAACAGCTCATTCAGGTCTTCCTGCATCGTTGCGAAATCATCTTGACTTGTTACCTGCCCAAATATCTTCGTGTAGTCCGAAAACTTGACAATTTGACTCAATATATTTTCATCTATGTCGTTTATGTAGATCACAAGATCACAAACAAGGTGGGTCCAAGGATAGAGCCATGTGGTACTCCACTGAGAATCATTTTCCATTCAGAATGTACAGTCGGGGTCAAAAATCCTGTCGCCTCTCCTGCTGCTCCACGAACAACAACGCCTCTCCTGCTGCTCTACGAACAACAACGCCTCTCCTGCTGCTCTACGAACAACAACGCCTCTCCTGCTGCTCCTCGACCAACAACGCCTCTCCTGCTGCTCCACGAACAACAACGCCTCTCCTGCTGCTCCACGAACAACAACGCTTCTCCTGCTGCTCCACGAACAACAACGCCTCTCCTGCTGCTCCACGAACAACAACGCCTCTCCTGCTGCTCCACGAACAACAACGCCTCTCCTGCTGCTCCACGAACAACAACGCCTCTTCTGCTCCTCCACGAACAACGCCTCTCCTGCTGCTCCAAGAACAACAACGCTTCTCCTGCTGCTCCACGAACAACAATGCCTCTCCTGCTGCTCCACGAACAACAACGCTTCTCCTGCTGCTCCACGAACAACAATGCCTCTCCTGCTGCTCCACGAACAACAACGCTTCTCCTGCTGCTCCACGAACAACACTGCCTCTCCTGCTGCTCCACGAACAACAACGCCTCTCCTGCTGCTCCACGAACAACAACGCCTCTCCTGCTGCTCCACGAACAACAACGCCTCTCCTGCTGCTCTACGAACAACAACGCCTCTCCTGCTGCTCCACGAACAACAACGCCTCTCCTGCTGCTCTACGAACAACAACGCCTCTCCTGCTGCTCCACGAACAACAACGCCTCTCCTGCTGCTCCATGAACAACAACGCCTCTCCTGCTGCTCCATGAACAACAACGCCTCTCCTGCTGCTCCACGAACAACAACGCCTCTCCTGCTGCTCCACGAACAACAACGCCTCTCCTACTGCTCCATGAACAACAAGATTCAGACTGTGAACCCAAACACTGATGCATTATTCTGTCCACGGCGGCTTCGGGTTCACTAGTCTGAATCTGGGGTTGGTGGAGCAGTAGGCGTGTTGACAGGACTTTTGACCCCGACTGTACTTCATTTATTATTAGTCTTTGTCACCTGTCTTCAAGCAAGTTGTTAATCCACGTCAAGATCTTGCCTGTGATGCTGTGTGCCTGGATTTTAGAGGTTCGTCGTGTACGTGGGACTTTGTCAAACAACTTGGAGAGATCCAAGTACAGCACATCCATTAGTAAGCTTTGGTTCAGGTAGTATGTTACTGTTTCAAGGAACGTGAGTAAGTTGTCAGACAGAATTTTCTTTCCATGAAACTGTGTTGTGATGTGCTGATAAGACTATGTTCGGTCAGGTGTTCGCTGGGGCGTACTTCAGAATTTTCTCAAAGCGCTTGCATAAATGTGATGTTAAGCTGTTCGGCCTATATTTTCTGCTGCACTTTTCGTACCTTCTTGTATACTGGGGTGACGTTGGATAATTTCCAGTCCCTCGGTGTTTTACCATGATTCAAGGATTTCCTGAATAAGAGTCTTAGTGGAGTGAAAATCTCGTTTGCCACCTCCTTTATCACCTTGGTTTGTGCTCTGTACACTCCAGGGTCTTTCAATTCTTTTAAGCTTTCCTTTTAATGATATCGTCTGTGCTTGCTGTCTCTCTTAGGTACTGGCATGTTATCCATTGTGTCTTGTGTGAATACTGATGCCAAGTATGCATCTAAGGCATTTGTCATTCTCTAGGGCCACGTTATTTTCATCCTTTCACAGGTCGTCGGTACCTTTGGTTTTCAATTTGCTCCTAACATACACATAAGAGGACTTGGGATCTTTCTTAATATTTTAGGATAATTTCATCTCGAAATGCCATTTGGTTGATCTAATTTCCTGATTGGTCACATTTAGGGTTCCTGTATACTACATAATCTGCATGTTGCCCTGTGCTCTGGTATTTCTCCCAGTGTTTATTTTCCGGCTTCCCTAGACCTGTGATTCATCCACCTGGTATTATTCTCTCTTCTCTTTGTTTTCCGGGGTATACATTCGTCTACTGTAAATTATAAAAATTTCCTCTCAGTTAATTCTCTGTAGTTTGTTTCTCATGAGCTGGTAATCTCCATGGTTGAAGTCATAGTGCTCTTTAACTACCGTCTCTCACTTATCAAAGACAGTATTTCATCTTAGTATGTAGCGGTCGCTGGTCGGAGTTAGTTTCTCCCTACGTGGACCTCGTCCACCAAAGCCTCCTCAGTTGGCAAGACTAAATCTAGAAAGTTGTCTCCCCTCGTGAGTTGTGACTACCTCCGAAACAGAAAAGCACAGCTGCAAATTAGTACGTATTTAGGCCCAACCATAGACCTCGAAAGTGGAGTGCCCCAGGGTGCCGCCCTGTACCCAACATTATTCACCATATATACAAACAACCTACCAGAACCAACACAACTAAGCGAACATATCATCTACGCAGACGAGACGACATCACACAAATCATATCATACCTTGGGAAGTCAGAGGCAATGATGGCACGCCATACAGCGCAGGCAATAAAGAACATAAATGATAATACGAGAAGATGGAAGATTAAAACAATATTAAAAAATTTAATATAATACCAATTGCTAAACAAAAGGTCGAATCAGTCATTGTGAATGAAGAAAAATAACCATACGTTAATGAAGGTACCATATTAAGACTCAAGATCTCAAAAACCGGATACCAAAGCTTCATTAATGAAAAGGACAGCAAACTGCGAGGCAAAATTAAAAAAAAAAAAAATAGGAGATTCCAAAACCTAAATACACAAAACAAACTAAAACTGTATTCAGTACTAATAAAATCAATAATAAGCTCCCCGCCTGTACCAATCAGTGACACAAGAATAAAGAAACTACAAACAATACAAACTAAATGTCTACGACTTATATATAACATCAGATATGAACAAAGGATAACAAACGAAGAACTGCACAGGAGAGCTAACATCGAGGCAGTAATGTAGACATATACAACAAAGCTAAAAGAACGTGGGGCAAGTATAAGAGTTAGAAGCTGTAACTCACTGGCTCGATAATGAAATAGAAAGAAGAGTGAGAGATCATTCATGGTTCAGATCCAGCAGAACAAGACTAAACAACTCAGCACCAATACCAAGATATAAATAACCACCTCAAAGCAATACAAAAAAAAAAAATCGCATAGAATGAATAGCCGATTAAAACACTGCCAACACAAACGTCAACCTTTTCAATTAAAATAAAAAGATAGGACCACCTCCTTGCGAACCAAAGTAGCAAGTTGGATCCTAAACTACTTCCTTGAAAAATAGTTTTCCTATTTTAAACAAAAGCTTCAATTCCTTAAAGGAGAGAAGAAAAGAAAAAGTGACCAACGGACACTTTCCTTGGCCTCTCCAGCCCCTTCCTGCTGCTTTTCCTCCCAACTTTAAAGCAAAACATACGATGCTCAGCCAGCTCCATAAAGAACCTGGCCAGAGGTAGTCACATCTTCCTTGAAATACTGGCTACTGCAATGACAAAACATGAACGAGAAAAAATCCCAGGCCTGAGAGCTAGAACTTAAATTACTAGTACAAAAGATCAACAAAGAATTTTTAAATACAACATACTCGTATCGGGTTGAGCCCGGATACCTTTACTCTCCTACTTTCCTTCAAACATTCCCCTCATTTAGCTTCTCTTAAAACCCATCCCCTCCCCCCTAAATACCCCCAAAGTACTTCCAACCCATAACCCCCCTCTCCTACCCAGCAACAAGCAATAGCCCTTCATCCTTATCTACAGGCATCAAGTCAAGTCGTCTCGTGGGTTCCGACACGTGTTGTGTGAAGATATAAGCATCTAATGGCTTTGTTGGCTATTCTTAGTCGAATCGATTTGGTGTTTACCATTGTTTGTATACCTGTACTATCAAAGGACAGTACGTTATTCGTGTGCCTGTACTTTCTATGTACCACCCTCAGTGTCAACACCTGACTGAATTATTCAGAATAGGAAAACTGTACTACAAGCTTTGCCAATAAATTTGTTAAACTAAACTAAAACTACATTATTTCAATTAATTGTAAGCCAGTATTGTCCATGTATATTGTTTATATGCCGAGATTGTCCATATATATGTTGAATAAAAGTAAACTTGTATGGCGATTTTACTGAATAAATGTCTATCTACTTATCTATCTCTGAACTCCCCTGGTAATACAAACTCTACGATGGACTACAATAGTGTACGTTACAACTGGCTTACATTCTCTCCCCGACACAAATAAAGAAAACGTTAATATAACCCAAACAGTATCAAATTCTACGATTAAGCTCATCTTTCCTGCCAAACAAAATTCATTAACATATTGTTATTCCGAAACATTATTTAGTATTATAATTTTTGTGAAATAGGTGTTTTAATTATTTTCTATTCCAAGCAGGAGCTAATTGGCACGTTTAGGAAGATTTTCTTGTATATGTAAGAATTTTCAGTATATTTGCTTTTAATTGCCCCCACTCCACTAGGGCAACAAATTATGTTTTTCCGATGGTTTTGATGAGTCTCGAACGATTATGACCTTAATTTCCGTCAGAAATCACTCGTTTCTGAAATACCGCCACCTCTACCAGTCTACCCTTCCCCAAAACGAGTGATTTCCGACGGAAATGAAGGTCATAACCTTTCGAAACTCATCAAAACCACCGGAAAAATCTAACTTAACCTAACCAGACCCCAGTGGCCCCAGCCACTTTGTTTCCGACAAAAATGTCATAGAAGAAAGGTGTTTTAAAATTTTCTAAACTACATGAAAGGTATATGTGGCTTATGTGAGTCCTATCTTCAAGAAGGGAGATCGTCACTCCACGAACAACTATAGACCGGTGAGCCTGACCAGCATAATATGTAAAGTACTTGAGAGTATTATCAGAGATGCCGCAATGGAACATCTAATACGAAACAACCTTGTAAAAGATTGCCAACACGGTTTTATGCCGGGGCGCTCTTGCTTAACGCAATTGCTCAAGGTATTGGATATTTGGACCCATATTCTGGAACGGGGTGGTAATATCGACAATATTTGCCGAGATTTTGTCAAGGCTTTCGACAGTGTACCCCATGAAAGGCTGAAAATCAAACTGGAAGGGTACGGAATTCGGGGAAATGTCCGAGCGTGGATAGAAGACTTTCTACATGACCGCAAGCAGTGTGTGGTGATTAATGGCACGAAATCGTCATCTGTACCTGTAACACGTGGGGTACCACAGGGCAGTGTATTGGGCCCGCTGTTGTTTGTTTGTTTCATAAATGACATGTCTGACGTTGTACACTCCTCCATACAAATGTTTGCCGATGACGCCAAGTTATTTCGGGAAATTAAGAACCAAGCGGACTGTGAAGGGCTGCAGAAAGACCTCTGTGGGCTCCAGGAATGGTCGAAGAAATGGTTACTAAGATTCAATGTCACGAAGTGTAAGAGGATGCACCGGGCGTACCAACGGCAAGGAGGCGTATCATATGTCCCAACGGGATGAAGAAACAGCACTAGTTGAGACTGTGTGTGAGAAGGACCTAGGAGTATATGTTGACAATGAGCTGAAGTTCTCGGGCCATTGTGAGAAGAAGGTAAATCAGGCAAATAAATTATTGGGTCTTATAAGAAGGTCGTTCAGATATCTAGACGGTCCGTCCCTCGTAACGATCTTCTACAGTAGAGTGAAGTGCTTCCCCATCTGGAGTACTGTCACCCCGTCTGGTCCCCGAGATATGCTAGGGACTGTCAGTTGGTTGAAAATGTTCAAAGGAGGGCCACCAGACTGGTGCCTGCACTTCGGCACCTCAGCTACCCTGAGAGATTGGAGCGCCTGAACTTGCCTAGCTTATACTACAGACGGGCAAGGGGGGACCTAGTTGAGGTGTATAAGCATCTCAGGGGGCACTACTCAGTTGAGTGTCCTTACTTGGAGCTGGCGGACGCTCGCCCCACAAGGGGTCACAGCTCAAAATTGAAGAAGCCGCAAGTCCAGAAAACCGTGAGGGCAAACTTTTTCGGAGTGAGGGTTGTAAACTCTTGGAACAATCTACCAGAGAGTGTTGTGACGGCACCGAGTGTGAGCTCTTTCAAGACAAGACTTGACCAACACTGGAGCGGGTTCAGGTACATTCAGGAGCCGGTGCATGCCCAGTATTTGCCAACAGTGCGTGACAGAGACGTGACCGATCGCCTGGGCGGCTTGCGAGCCGATCTTTTGGTGAAGAAGATACATGAAATGAGACGTGACCGATCGCCCAAGTGGCTAACAAGCCGATCAGTGGCGAAGAGGATAAAAGTATATTAGAAAAAAAGAAGCCAAAAGTTGTGAGTCAATTAAAAGCAATAATACCGAATATTATAGAATGTATTGCATAATTTTTATTTTTTTTGTTATTTACTTACGTATTGTAAACCTAGATCATTCGAGAACTCTCCAAGCGTGTCCCGGTCCGATCCCCAGCGTCTTGATATCGCGAAAATGTTGTAGAAGTCTGACGAGACATATACTGTATATACCCACTAGTTGCCTAGAAGTAGTCGATCGTTCCTGCACAGAGTGTGAAGTATAATAAGCCTTGTAAAGGCGGAAGATAATTGTTGTGCAAGTATTGTGGAAATGTTGTGAGCGATATTAAGTGAAAAGACTAAAAGAATTGCACACTGGTAGTGTACTGACTGCATATATTCTAAGTGAAAAGTTCAGTGGTATAAACATACCCTGTGAACAGTGTTGTGAAGACTTAGTGGTCATTAAAGCAGACTACAGTTCACAAGTTTGGTTCCGTGACCCGGTGGAAATCTACCTGTCTGTACACTGATACCGATCGTCGCGAAATTACCGGAGACTGGCGGGACAGCCAGTGGTAATTGACGACACTTGTGAGATACCTACTGCTTCTCTTTACGATCTGGCCGGTGGGACAAGAGTGATGGAAGCTGGTAAGCGGCGAAAAGGGTTTGTAACAATATTACCCTCGATAGAGTGCATAAACCCGTGTTATCCAGTGTGACCACCACCACCAAATATCACAGGTTTCCTCCGGGTACAGTACAGTACTCTGGTCTCCTCCTGTACTAACAACACCAGACAGACCAACCGCCCGTCCAATGGCTAGTATGCTGATAACTGGTGAAATAATGATAATAAGAGACGTACTGTTAGGGTTGGAGGTAGTAATGATGATAGGTTCGCCAGGAGGTAAATGTAAGGTGACGGAGTGGGCGTAAGGAGCCAGCCAGCCGTTGGGGCCTCTGACAGATCCTCCTAACGCCTCATTCTCGCTGGTGCAGGTTTCCAGGCACAGCTCAACAGGTCCCCCAGAACCCAGGCAGTCTTGAGTCACTCTGGTGGTGATAGTGAAGGAGTTATAATCGTGTGTGCTTTGTCTGAATCAATGTAAACTTATGTATGATGATTTTACTGAATATCCATCCATCCATCTCTCTATCTATCTATCTTTCTATCTATCTATCAATCTATCTATGGACTCAGATGTTCTTCCATGACATTGATTTTCACAATATATAAGATGTGCAGAAATTAGTGCCAGACCTGAATGCAGCACTGAGTCTATAGTTATGTACGATGAGAGAGAAAGAGAGTTATATACTGTATATATATATATATATATATATATATATATATATATATATATATATATATATATATATATAAATATTTCATATAGATCCACAATGAAAACGTGGATAAGATAAATCTTGATAAAATCACACAGGAAAAAGGGGGAAACAATGAAGCACCTTAGCTTTCGTCTTTATTCAAGACATCTTCAGAGGCAACTGAATTACAAGGACAGAGAGGCTTATGTACACAGGGTGACCTTACAAAACATGAGGCCAGGATTGAGGTAAGGCTGGGTGATCGGACGCAGACATTCCACCACCACAACACTCCGAGAATCACAGCACACGAGCATCATAGTGCCTCGTTACCACATTGCTGAACTAGTCTGCATCCGATAACCCAGCTCTACCTCAACCCTGGCCTCGGCGAACACCCAGCCAGGAGGGTGTCGAAACTTTGGATTGTGACCGTACTTAAGCCTCTCTCAGTCCTTGTAATTCAGTTGCCTCTGAAAATGTCTTGAATAAAGACGGAAGCTAAGGTGCTCCACTGTTTCCCCTTTTCTCGTACCTCAGCTGAAGAGTGTTGTCTACTATGGAAGTATCACGTCGTCGCTGCCACAGTAGACCCGTCCAGTCATCAGGGACACGGAAGCTCACCTGGATCGCTTCACCCTGTTGACACACACACATACATTAATTACGTGGTCAGACAGTATATGTTCCTAGTTAATTATTCTCTGCTTTATGGTCTTATATTACCTCTATGGTCCTGAAATACATTACAAGTGACATAATTGTGTAATGTCCGCTTTTAGCTATACAGTCATTTGTGTTCAGTTTAGATATACAGAAATTTCCTTAGGTCTTCCCTTAGTTGCAGTGTGTTGTATTCATATATTTGCACAAAAAGTTAAACTAAATTAATTTCACATATGTAAATCATAATATACTTTTCTTCGTGTGAAACAAATATATTCTGATAGATTTTTAATAATGGGTATATGAAACTGATATATGATTATTTATAAGAGATAAATAAATCAGTGTAGGTCCTACATCATGGTGTCTCTCTCTCTCTCTCTCTTTCTCATCCAAGCTCCCAGGTACCTGAACTTCGCCACTTGTAGACCTGCTTATGGATCAAGGTCCCACAACTCCCCCGCACCCCCCTCTTGCAAATACTCTCATCAGCTTAGTTTTTCCACATTAACCTACACATCATACTTCTCAATCCTCTCTCTCACTCACACTGTCCATGATCCTCCCTGAGTCATCTGTATGTATGACATCTTTCACCCTCTGTCCTCACCCTCTGACTCCTGCTGTTGCCACAGATTCAACCATTTTGACCTCAAGAGTAAATAGAAAAAAGGTTGTCTAATAAGATGTCCTCTTATGTACTAACCTAACCTAACTTAACCATAACACTAAGCACTATGAAGGATTAAGTCATGTCTGGCCTTTGACCTCATACTCGTAGTCGGCGTTGATGGGGACGTCTGAGGACCACAGGAGATGGGAGTCGAGGGCTGCGTCACGCTGCTGCCCCACCTCCAGCCGCGCCCCCACCCACATTCCGCCGCTGAGGACATAAACAACATCTGTCACTGTATATACGACAACTGTAAAGGTTATGGTCTTTAATTCAATAAATAAAGCTTCAAGATTACGGGTAGGTGGGTGAACGCACTGAGAGACGTGGTATGTGAACAAGTGATTTCCCTGAATGAAAGCTGAAGTGTTAGGCGGTAGTGCCTCACCTGGCCATGAGGTTGAAGATGCCGCCGTTCTGCCGAGTGTCGTGGTGTGCCAGCGTCTGGAGGCCCCCGACGCCAGTCAGGCGGAGGGCAACTGGCACCCCTGAGGAGGTGACCATGGTGAGGGTGTTGTCCAAGAGCGGGGCAAAGACCGCCAACTGTGGGCAGGGAGACAATACATACCAGGTGCTCGACGTGTGCACGTCTCTTGCACTGCGGCAGCACCTCAGTTACCCAAAGGGATTAGAACGCCTGCAACTGCCTATCTTATACAATAGACGGGCAAGGGTGACTTAATTGATGCCAACCCCACAAGGGGTCACAGTTCAAGGTTTAAGAAGCTACAAGACCAGGAAATTATGAGAGAAAACTATTTCAGAATGAGAATTGTAAACTCTTGGAATAATCAGCAAGAGAGTGTTTGTGACGGCACCGAGTCAGAGCTCTTTTAAAACAAGACTTGACCAACAGTGGCACAGGTACAGATACATTCAGGAACCAGATCACGCCCGGTATTTGTCAACAGTGTGTAGCAGAGACGTGACCGACCGCCCAAGTGGCGAAGAGGATAAAAGTAAAAAATAAAAGTTATGACTAGGGGCTATTAAACATAGAAGGCAGTCACATGTGATGCTTCTGAACTAATTGAGCTGATCCCTGAAGGCAGCAAGAGTACTTACCGCAGCATGGAGAGGCGGCTGGAGCATGTCAGCGAGGGCGCTGAAGGGGGAGGAGTAGCGGAAGTTGGCGAGGCGGACGTGGAGGGCGTGGGTCCCCAGCAGGCGTAGCGACACCTCCAGACTGGACGACCCCATACGGTACCCGACAGGGATCCTCGACATGACCTGCGGCCGTCATTACCAGCGTCAGAGAACGACAAAGGGAACCAAGTACTGACCATAAGTTGTGTCAGTGAGGCTAGTCTTAGAAAATTCTCTCGGTCAGTTAACCAGCCAGTTACTCAGTCAGGGTTGATAATGACATAGCAAAATTAATTACAAGAATATTTCCTGTTAACAGCACCATCAACAGGAAGTGTGTTGCATCTTCAACGTAATAACTGGACAATAAAGAGTTACAGCTAACTTGGTACTAGGTCTCACCTGCTGGATGAACTCAACGATCTGGTCGTGGGAGATCTCCCTCTTGTTCCTGAGGGAGGGACGGGCGAGGCGCGTCAAGGTGGACCAGAGGTTTGCGGCAGCGACGGTGGAGGCCTCCATCAGATGCTCCACCCCGGGGATACTCAACAACATCGCCTCCAGCCCCGTCACCCGCACCACCACCTGCATCACATACGACAACCTGAGTTATTCATCTATGCATGAACCTCATCTTATCACTACATAAGTAACAAAATAACTCACCCACTTATGGATGAACATCAACCTATCATCACTAGTGTGCAAACATCTAGCAACAGTAGATAAAGGTCCCCCAAAATCTTTAAATGCAATCTCAAGGGGTGAATGAGGAAGACATCTTATTCATCCTCCTCACCTCATATAGAAACACAACTTGGTGAAATATTGTTGATGGTCATCACCTGCGCCATCTGGTGAGTGTGTCCGTCGTGGTGGAGGGCGAGGTTGAGGTAGAGAGCCCTGGGTGCGGGGGAGTACCTGCCCCACACTAAGTCCCCGGCCAGGGTGAGGGCTGTGCGGGCGTCCAGGTGCACCGTGCGGGCCATGTGTCGTGAGTGTTGTCTTGGGTCATACCACACCGGGTCCGGCACCTGAGAAATGTCGGCGGTGGTCAGCAGGTCACGCAGGTTCATCAGGCTGGGGTCGTCTGATGACAACACGGACTGCACGTGACTCCACACATACGACGCAACTGTTGAATAAATTGTAAACATTTTGTGGTGTGTCAGCATTAGGGTAGTTTAATATCTAGTTAAATTTTTGTCCTGACGAACTTTACGTCCAATAACAGAAAGCATTAGTGAAAAATGTATAACATGCAGTACACATTGTCAATAACTAGCATATCTTTCTTTCAAGTGACACCTTGCACACCTTACATTAACAAACATCACAGACAACATCTACCTTGAGGAGAATAGTCGACATCTTCAGAGTTGAGAGCCTTGGCGACGGTGTTCAGTAGTTGGGGCTGTACGGGGATACAGTGGACGAGGCCCCGGTAGGCAGCGATGCGGATCTCGGGGTCCGAGGGACTATTCAGACCCAGCTTCTGTAGTTCCGTCACGCCCTGGGATGAACGGTCAGAGTTGAATGACTGAGGCTACCGGGTGTATGATTATATTCAATTATTCTATCTTAAATACTGTATAATATTTCCTGTCAACTGCTGGAAGTGTGGGTGTATAAGTAAGGAAAACGTATACTGTTGGGTGGGTGTGGTGGTAGTAGGGATAGTGGTGGTAGTGGTGGTGCTAATGGTAGAAGGGTGGAAGTGATAGTGGTGGTAGTAGTGGTGGTGGTGGTGTTGAACGTGGTGGTGGTGGTAGTAGTAGTAGTGTCCATTACGACAGATCGACAGCACTGCCAAAATGATAAGTTGCAGCAACTATTGCTGCAGGTTCCAGAAAATTTGAAAAAAAAGTAGCTATAGCGCAGGAGGTGGGCGCCTCGAACTGGTTAACTACGTTACCGATAAGGGCAAATGGTTTCAGTCTTAATAAACAAGAATTTACAGATGCCATTGCTCTAAGGTACGGTCGGCCAGTAAAAGGTTTGCCCTCCCAATGCGTGTGTGGCTCTTCCTATGATGGCGATCACGCCATGGTGTGCAAGAAGGGGGGCTTCATATGCATGAGGCATGACGAGGTAAGGGATCTCACAGCAAATATGTTGAAGGAAATCTGCCGGGATGTCATGGTAGAACCGACCCTCCTTCCATTGGATGGCGAGATCTTCCAACACAGGACTTCAAACACATCTAACGAAGCCCGTGTGGACGTCAGTGCTCGAGGATTCTGGACGCGGGGACAGCGAGCTTTCTTTGACATCAGGATTTTTGATCCCATGGCCGCTTGTCACCGTAACCTAGCTCTCGATGCTGCACATAGGAGGAACGAGAACAACAAGAGAAGGGCATATGGGGAGAGAATTCAAAACGTTGATCAAGGCAGCTTCACTCCTCTAGTGTTCACAACCTCTGGTGGGATGGGACCAAGTGCAAGATGTTTCTACGCCAGACTCGCGGAGGTGATCTCCGAACAGAAGCAGCAGCCCAGAAGTTATGTTACAGCCTGGAGGAGATGTCGACTGTCTTTCTCTCTCCTTCAGTCGGCTTTGCTCTGCCTCAGGGGAACGAGAGCTTCTGCCCCAACTCCGACAACTGCTGCAGATATTGACTATGAGGCTACAGTCACTGAATGCCGCATAGATCTGCCGCTCAACTAATTTAACACAGATAGGATAGCTTCTTATGTATTAGGATATTTAATATTAAGGTAATTAAATGGTGGCGAAGGTGTGGCTACTGGGGGAGGCTGGAGGCCATTAAAAAAAAAAAAGTAGTAGTAGTAGTAGAAGTAGTAATAGTGGTGGTGGTAATAGCAGTAGTCGTAGCAGTAGTGTCGAGACTCACCTGAACGCTACAGTCGATGCAGGCGAGGGTGTCCATGGCAGCGACCAATACATCCACGTTATCGTTGGCGAAGCAGGACCTGAGAGACGCCACGTAGTCCTGAGGCCGACAAGTAATCCCAGCCACACCCCGCAGCAACCTCACAGCCTGCAACACAACTCAACACCTGGCATAGTCTGCAACACACACTCAACACCTGCCATAGTCTGCAACATCTCACAGTCTGTAACACACACTCAATATCTGTCACAGTTTGCAACACACACTCAATATCTGTCACAGTTTGCAACACACACTCAACACTTGTCACAGTTTGCAACACCCCACAGCCTGCAACACACACTCAACACCTGTCATAGTCTGCAACACACATTCATCACTTCATAGTCTGCAATACAGGCACACACATATATATATATATATATATATATATATATATATATATATATATATATATATATATATATATATATATATATATATATGCAAGTAAATCACTGTAGGTGCGCGTGATCTAGGTATATGCTGATAACCACCAGGAAAGAAGAAAACACGAAGTTCCCAAGCGCTTTCGTGTAATTCACATCTTCAGGGGTGAGTACAGACTAGATAGAGTAATGCAGAACAAGATGAATATATACAGAGGAGGGTGAGACCAGGTCCACATACCGAAGCATTCAACATGAATTTGAGTAACGGCTTGTACAAGCTGGACAACTTTGTAATTAAGAAGATTTGTGATCAGGTGAGAGGGCGGGTCACTGTCCCATCTGACCCAACCACCAACCGTTGTGTGCCATTTAAAGATTAGTAGGGTCATTACCTGACCATTGTGGACCTGGTCTCACCCTCCTCTGTATATATTCATCTTGTTCTGCATTACTCTATCTAGTCTGTACTCACCCCTGAAGATGTGAATTACACGAAAGCGCTTGGGAACTTCGTGTTTTAAGAACATAAGAACATAAGAATGGAGGAAACTGCAGCGGGCCTATTGGCCCATACTGGGCAGTCCCGTTTACACCCAACCCCTATTGCTCATATGAGCATCCAACCTATGTTTGAAGCAATTCAGCGTATTCGAGTTAATGATGATATTTGGTAACTTGTTCCATTCATCCACTACTCTGTTTCCAAACCAGTGTTTACCTATTTCACGCCTAAATCTAAATTTGTCCAATTTAAAACCATTGTTACGAGTTCGCTCCTGGTTGGATAATTTGAGTACCTTTGTAATGTCCCCTTTGTTTAGCCCTGCCTTTCATTTATACACCTCTATCAGGTCGCCCCTCGCTCTACGTCTCTCAAGGGAGTGCAAATTAAGATGCTTTAACCTGTCTCTATACTCAAGGTTCCTGATACCCGGGATTAGTCTTGTCATTCTCCTCTGGATTCTTTCCAAGGATTCTATATCCATTCTGTAATACGGTGACCAGAACTGGACTGCGTAATCCAGGTGTGGTCTCACAAGAGCAAGATACAGTTTTAGGATGACCTCACTAGTCTTGTAACTAACACTCCTTTGTATGAACCCAAGTACTTTATTAGCCTTGTTACGAGCAAAAACACATTGTTTACTTGGCTTAAGGTTCCTACTTATCATTACTCCTAAATCTCTCTCGCAGTCGGATTTCTCTATGGCATCGTTGTTCATCTGGTATCTGGTTTCCCTGTTTACATTCCCTATACTGAGTACTTTACATTTGTCAATGTTGAATTTCATCTGCCATTTTTCAGACCATTCGAAAAATTTGTTTAGATCCTCCTGTAGTTTTGCCGAGTCCTCGTCAGATTTGATAACACGTCCTATTTTAGTATCATCAGCAAATTTACTTATGTTGCTGTCTATGCCGATATCTATGTCGTTTATGTATATAATAAACAATAATGGTCCAAGTACTGAGCCTTGGGGAACTCCACTTGTGACGTTGCTCCAATGGGACTTGGTGCCGTTAATGCTCACTCGCTGTTTCCTGTCCTGTAACCACGCCCTAATCCATTTAAGGATGTCACCTTTGATGCCATGAGCTTCTACCTTTCTAATTAGTCTTTCGTGGGGTACTCTGTCGAAGGCTTTGCTAAAGTCGAGATATACCACATCATAATTGTGCCCCTCGTCCACTGATTCGAAAACTGATGAAAAGAATGTTAATAGATTAGTTAGGCAAGAACGTCCGCTTGTGAAGCCATGCTGGGAATCATTGATCAATCTGTGCTTCTCCAGGTGATTTCGAATAGAGTTTGAAATGATTGCTTCCAGTAATTTGCCTACTATTGATGTTAGACTGATTGGGCGGTAGTTAGAGGATAGTGATCTATCCCCCTTCTTGAAGATCGGTATTACATTCGCTATCCTCCAGGATTCTGGTACTACACCTGTTTTTAAGGACATGTTAAACAACTTTGCTAAGGGCATACTAAGCTCTTCCTTACATTCCTTTAATACTCTGGCAAATATCTCATCGGGACCAGGTGACTTATTAGGCTTTAGTTTGTCTATTTGCTTACTAACATCGTTACTAGTCACTACTATCTCACTTAATTTGTTTTCTTCACTATCTCTGAATAGAGTCGGTGCCTCGGGTATCATGTTTAAATTTTCGCTGGTGAAAACTGTTGAAAAATATTTATTCAAATTATTGCTCATTTCTCCGTCGTTATCAGTGAGCTCGCCGGAGTCTGACCGTATTGGTCCAATCTTTTCTCGTGTTTTAGTTTGGTACATTTGGTAGAATCCTTTGGGGTTTGTCTTTGCCTCCCTTGCTATCCTTACCTCATTATTCCTCTTTGCTTTCCTTATCTCGGTTTTAACCCTACTTGCCAATACCCTATAATAGTCCCGGAGGTGAATTTCGCCACGATTTATCCTTCTACCTATAGCCTTCCTTTGGCCAATGATGTTCTTTAAATAATTATTTATCCATTTAGGGTCATTGTTGTTTGATCTGAGTTTTTTGTATGGTATGTTCTGCCTTTGTGCATTAAGTAACTCACTATTTAAATTGTCGTGGAACTCGGCAATCTCAGATCTCGTTATCAGGTCGGTGTCATCTGTCAGGTTTTCTTCTTTCCTGGTGGTTATCAGCATATATATATATATATATATATATATATATATATATATATATATATATATATATATATATATATATATATATATATATATATATATACACTGTATATATACTTCATTTTTAGCCCAAATAACACGAGGACTTTGAACATATAATCAACGACCTGACCAGCCAGGAATCGAACCCTCGACCAGTAGGTCGAGGGTTCGATTCCTGGCTGGTCAGGTCGTTGATTTTATATATATATATATATATATATATATATATATATATATATATATATATATATATATATATATATATATATATATATTGATAAAATCACACGGGGAAAATGGAAACAACGGAGTACCTTAGCTTTCGTCTTTATTCAAGACAGCACTGTCCTCATGTGCTTAAGCCTCTCTCTGTCTATGTAATTCAGTTGCCTCTGAAGATGTCTTGAATAAAGACGAAAGCTAAGGTACTCCGTTGTTTCCATTTTCCCCGTGTGATTTTATCAAGATTTATCTTATCCACGTTTTCATTGTGGATTTTCATAAAATATATATATATATATATATATATATATATATATATATATATATATATATATATATATATATATATATATATATATATATTGATAAAATCACACTTTAGCTTTCGTCTTTATTCAAGACATTTTCAGAGGCAACTGAATTACATAGACAGAGAGAGGCTTAAGCACATGAGGACAGTGCTGTCTTTTTTTTTAGGGGGGATCGATTGTAAGTAATATTCAGAAATTGTAATGCGATATTTAGAGACGTTAGAACAAAACTGACCGATCTGCCGAACAGGGAAACACAAGTAGGCCAGGCTGAAACACTCATGCCTCGTGGCGAGTTAAAACAAATCCTCCAAGCAATGCCCTCAGTCAGGAGGTGGAGGCATTTTGAACTAGACCTATAGAAATTGAAATGTACTTTATCGAATTAATGTAGACACGATTCATGAAGTTAAGGGACAATTATAAAATTGAAAGTTATTGTGGATAGTTTCCCAGTTTTAAATATGTTATGTGTGTCCCAAAGAAACTATTAGAAATACGCGAAAGATGATGACATGAGGGGGGGGGGGGGGGCAGGCGAGCGCCCTGAAGGATGCAGGCGTTGACCAAGCCTCAGTAAGTCAAGGTCACTGACCCAGACAGACGTCTGTATACGCGCTCCGCCAAGGAAAACGACAACGTGGCCTCGTCCCTTCCTGGGCGTTTATCAGTGTTGCAAGTAAGTCCTTATTCGATCTCGGGCAGTGTTTAGATAGGGCGGAGAAGAATTTAACAGTAGTTAACAAAGTACTCCTTTTGCAGGGTAGCGAGACCCCACTTGGTTGGGGGTTGATGGTTACATATGAAAGTAAGGAGTCTCCAATAGGCCTGTTGGCCTGTGCATGGCAGCTCCTGTCTAGAGTTACAACCACTTTCTATCGCCCATGATTCTATCTAGCCTCCCCTTAAAACTTTCCAGCATTCCAGCACTTACTACAAAGTTGCTAAGCTTGTTCCACTCGTCTACCACCCTATTTGTGAACCAGTTCCTTCCTATCTCCCTCGTAAACCTAAACTTATCCAACTGAAATCCGATGCTTCAAGTCCTATCCTGCTCGGAGATTATAAGAACTTTATCTATATCTCCTTTATTGATTCCTTTCACCCACTTAAATACTTCTATCATATCTCCCCGCACTCTCTGCCTTTCTAGGGAATGCAAGTTTAGTTTCTTTAATCTATCTTGATATGGAAGGTTTCTAAGTCCTGGAATCATTTTCGTCATTCTTCGCTGCACCGACTCCAGTGAATTGATATCCATTCTATAATAAGGGCACCAGAACTGAACAGCATAATCGAGGTGCGGCCTGACCAGTGCAAGATATAGTTGCAATATGACCTCCGCACTCTTATTACTTACACTTTTAGATATAAACCTAATACTCGGTTTGCCTTATTTCGAACATTAACGCACTGTTTTCTAGGCCGTAGGTCCAGGCATACAAATACCCCCAAGTCTCTTTCACAAGTCGACTTCTCTAGATTGATGTTGTTAAGGCTGTATACATTGACAGTATTTATTCTTCCAATAGTAAGGAAGTTGCACTTGCTGGTGTTGAATTTCATTTGCCATTTTTCTGACCACTCCTGCAGTTTATTTAAATCCTCCTGTAGTGCATTTGCATCCTGCCCTGAATTAATCTGCCGCCCTATTTTGATGTCATCCGCAAACTTGCTTATGTCACTGCTGATCCCAGTTTCTAGATCGTGTATGTAAATTATGAAGAAGAGTGGGCCCATTACTGACCCCTGGGGAACCCCACTGGTTACACAGCCCCACTCAGATTTAACACCATCTACGCTGACCCTTTGTGTTCTATCGGTGAGCCATGATTTTATCCAATTTAAACCTTTCCCCCCGATACCATGAGCCTTAACTTTTCTCAGAAGTTTCTGATGCGGTACTCTGTCAAACGCTAAAGCCTAAGTAAATGACATCGTAATTTTCGTCATTATCTGCTACCTCGAAGACTTTCCTAAAAAACGTCAGCAGGTTGGTGGTGGTGGTTGGTGGTGATGGTGATTTGGAAGACATAGCTGGCTACTCACGGGCTGGATACCCACCCGGTCGGCGAGCAGACAGGTGTCCCTATTTACCAAACTACAGTGACTGGCCGCAGAGCTCTGTTGTGGTCGATCTGGTTCTCCCCACCTAGGTTCATACAACACCACAAGAACCACCTACACATCTCCTGAGCCAGTCAGTGAAAAATCTTACTAACGGCAAAGTAGAACCCCTCCCTCAGCTGGGCAGGGTTCACCTGGTTGTACTCTTGAGCTGGCCTAACTAGGCGTGCTGACGGTCGCTCTCTTCCTGTCCATGAAGTACTGGGAGTAAGCCAACTGAGTGCAGACCGAGTGAATGAAGGGTCACACGCTGGGACCGGGAGTTCTAGTGGTTACATAGAGACATTCATCTCCCCAGTATTGGGTGTATGTGATTAAAATAACCAAGTCCAGGTGTGTAATCAACGCTCCTCGTGGTTGATTGCACACGAGGGACGTAGGAGTTCCTCTTCAAGAAAATGGTTGATGCTGTAGCGCCTTAAAGTACGGGTGTCTTCTGACTTACCATGATGTTTCATCTCATTAGGGGTTGATGCTGCTTCATTTTGGGCGAGAGTGAACTTTTGACCTTGACTGTACATGATATGATTTCCTGTGGTACTTCCGCTACACAGATTAGTTTAGTTCAGATTAGTTTATGGTTTAGTTTATAGCTTAATTTAGGTTAGGTGAGGTTAGGTTAGATTAGGTCAAGTCAGATGACATGAGGGTGACTGACCTCGGCGTGGTCCCCTCGGTCGCAGGCGGCCTCGGGGGAGAGGTAGGGACCACACTTGCGCAGAAGTCGCTCATACAACTGCGGCGACACCTGCTTCAGCCCCTCCAGCAGCGCCGCCACTCCTGACACCGGTGGGGGCGTCTGTTGTAACAAGTAGTCCACCAGCTGCCCCAACACAACACGTTAATAATGTCGTGTGGTGGGGGTGTAAATTGCCTTATCGTCATCATACTGATAACCTCATAAGCATAAGTTCTATATTTACAACTCAGTGACATATTAGTTTTATATCTTTTAAATTTTAGTTGTTATTGTCTAGTGTATAAAGTGATTTGTACTAGATGATGAAAAACCTTAGTTGTTGAAGCATATAAATACATAATAAGAAATACTGAAGGAACACATATTTGGCTGAAACGTGTATATAAAATCTTCATAATATAGAACCATACACAGAGATGCACATCTATATCTTATTCATACATGACTGTAAGTGTATACCGTGGTGCTGTATTTCTCCTCACCTCCTCATACACCATCTGGTTCTCCCGACGAAGGAAGAAGTCGTGAGGAAGGTTGTGTCGGGCATGGTGGCTGGGGTCCACTAGACTCCTCAACGCCAGGGTGAAGAGGAAGTCGTCCCCTAGCCTCATGGGGTCCTCGGGGTCTCGTGCCAGTTCCTGCACCATACATAATATATTTTAAGCTAATAAAGGATTCCCGGTTTGTCTTTTTCTTAACATTGAATAACAGAAGGTAACGAGACATCCCTAATACAATGTTGAGTAAGATTATCATCAACCATCACAGTGAATTGAATAGCAGAAGATGGTAAATTATCAAACCTTTGTTGGAGGTCACAGGAAAAAAAAATCCCGCCAAAACAAAACAAACCTAAAGTGTGTTAACAGATTTTGTGTGTCTTCTTGGTCCTAGCTGTACGTAAACAAAATCTTCAAGTTCAATAGAAAGATGAAGAAATCAGCGTGAAATAGTCATCAATAACCAAAGTATCGAGACAGTGATGACCCCGTGATGACACCAGAGCATTATATAGAGGGTCATGGGGAACATAACTTAGCAAGAGGGAGGAAAGAGAAGGGGAGGGGAGGATCAACAAGAAGATGAGAAGAAGGGATGGAGGGAGGAGAGAGGAGGGAAAAATAGGCAGGAAAATGGTGAGAAGGGAGGGAGAAAAGGTGAAAGGAAGAAATGGAGAGGGGAAAAGGAAAGAAAGGAAAGAGGACATGGAGGGGAGAGAATAAGGGAAAGGAAGGAGGGATAGATAGTAGACTACAAGACGAGGAGGAAGTACTCACAGCCAGCTGGGCGAAGAAGAAGTGTAAAGTGCGAGGACCTCCCACCACGGCCCACGCCACCGCCACCATCTTCCTGCAGCGGGGAGATCATTATTATAATACTGTATTAATATACGACTTTATGCTTACAAGTATTTTCCTACTGTAGGTGACGAATGAAACACACACACACACACACACACACACACCGGCTCCTACTACCACCTGAGATCCCTAGCCCGAGAATTGCTGTTCGACACCACAACCGCATCCAGCCCATACCTGCACGAACTGATCGCTATAAGAACAGCCCAGTCCCAACCATTGTAAAAATTATCAATAACTTGTAATAAACCAGTGTATTCACTCCCAGTAAATACTACTTCTTGCACTGTCACTATGTTGAAATGCACTGTAGTTTGAGCTTTTCCCCATCTAGTTATTATATATCTTATTTGTATCACTTATGTTACTTGTATATTATTTGTAATTCGTAACCCATTCCCCAAATATGTAACTGTATATTTTCAGCCTTCTGGCTGCCAAGCTCTTTCAATAAACCGTTAATTATTATTATTATTATTATTATTCTCTATTCATTCACTATCATTCAATCATTCTCATTGCTGCAATATATGTATTGTTACCTCAAATGTCCACACTTTTTATCCCTGTCACTTCACACACGCGATCATCACCCATACGTCCTTCCCCCCAAAATCACTAGACTTCTTCCCCGTTCGGTCACGCCCACTGCTGCTCCCTGGAGGTCCACCCACCCACCTGACTTATAGATTCCCAGTGTGTCCTTCACCCCGTCCTTCTAACTAACACCTTGGTCTTTAAATCTTCCTCTGTCTCTAAATTACTCACTCATTCTAGCCATCTTTTTTTTCCCGCTCCATTGCCAAAGTCTTGATAGCACTATTATTGTATCTCCCAAGTAAGTACAGTACAAGCTTGTTATTTCAGGTGACGATCCTTTGATTACGCAGTGATTAAGAGAATTACAGATCAAACAAGCCCCTCAGGAATCCTATGTAACTACCTTCAAAACAGGACAGCACAGCTACAAATTGGCAACCATTTAGGTCCACCCTTCGACCTAGAAAGCGGAGTGCCCCAGGGAGGCGTCCTATCCCCAACACTATTCTCCATATATACGAACAACTTACCTGAACCAACGCAACATAGCGAACACATTATCTTTGCCGATGACATCACACAAATCATATCATATCCCCGAAAATCAGAAGCAGTGATGACACGCCATACGGCCTTAGCAATAAAAAACATAAATGACTACGAAAAGAAATGGAAAATACGGACAAACATCAACAAATTTAAAATTATACCATTTGCCAAGAAAAAGGTCGAACCAGTAATAGTAGATGAAGAAATTTACCCCTACACCAACGAAGGCAGCATCCTGGGACTGAAACTCTCAACAAATGGTTACCAGAGCTTCATCAACGAAAAAGTCCACAAACTACGTAGTAAACTCTCAAAAATAAGATTAAAAAACCTGAACATACCAAACAAAAGGAAATTATACATGTTACTAATAAAATCAGTAATGTGCTACCCGCCTGTACCAACCAACTCATTTAGTGCAACGAGAATCAAGAAACTTCAAACGGTACAAAATAAAAGCCTAAGATTCATATATAACTTCAGTTACGAAGAAAGAGTAACAAACGAAGAACTCCATAGAAGAGCCAACATCAACGCAGTAAACGTAGACATCTACATCCAAGCCAAAAGAACATGGGAACAAGTACGAGAGTTAGACTCAGAAACTGTAGCAAACTGACTCGACAACGAACCAGTAAGAAGAGCAAGAGAAGAACACGCTTGGTTCAGATTAAGCAGAAAAGGAGTCAACAATCCACCACCAATACCAAAATAGATCTAAAAATTATCAAATTTAATACAAAAACAAAAAGAACTGTATAGCCATTAAATACTGTACCTTCAAGTCAAGCTTCAATCATTCAATTAAACCAAAAAGATAGGACCGCCTCCTTGTGAACAAAAGTAGCAAGTTGGATCCTACATCTCTTCTTAAAAACTAAACTTCCCTACTATAAACAAAACGCTTCAATTCTCTAAAACAGAAAATGTTTCATTAAAAAGATGAGTGACCAAAGGACACTATCCTTGGCCTCTCCAACCCTTGTCTTCTTGCCCCTTCCTTCCACTCTTATTAAAACAAAAGACACGTTCCTCAGCCAGCTCCACAAGAACCTGGCCAGAGGTCATCACCCCTTCCTTGGAACAATGGCTACTGCAAAAATATACATATTTTTAACTAAATGAAAAAGGCTTGAGAGCTAGAACCTAATCACGCAAGATGTAAGTTTAAATATAATTATTATAACCTCGGCATATCTGGTTGAGCCCGGATACTGTCAATCTCTTACTGTCCTTCAAATTTCTTCCCTCTTTCTCCTTGATCCTAAGCCAACCCCCCCTCCCCCAAATTGCCACCAAAGTACTTCCAATCCTAATCCCTGCCCTACCACTCAGCATTACAAGCAATAGCCCTCTACCTTATCTACAGACGTTAAGTCAAGTCAAGCCCCTCAGTGACCATAAAGACTGGAGTCCATTAGATTCAAGGTCCATTTGAGCAGTGATAGATAAGGCTACACATAAACTGACCTGAGGTTGGCGGGGCAGGCGGTGGTGAAGTGGGGCAGGTCTAGCGTGGAGGAGCGAGCCACCGTGTGCATCAGCTGCGACATCTTCTGTAGTAAACCGCCCGTGAGACGTCCTTCACCCTCCGTCGAGCATACTTCCTTCAGCAGCTCCGACACGTCCTTGTCGTCTCCTGCGGCAGGTCGACAGCACAGTGTGAGGTAGTCAGCGACTTTACATACTTATAAGAAATAGTCTAACACGAAGTGATTACGTATTAAAAAAATGAGCCAGAATGCAATTGTGTTAATCTTTAATAACGGGGGAGATGCAAAAATGTAGTGTTGTAAGAATAAAACTATATTTCATTATTTAGTACCACAGGGGCGACTATTGTGTCTTGACTTAGAAAATATTATGCATCACTGTTGAAATTGGAACATTTTAATTCGCCAGAATATACAGATGCAAAGTGAGCAAAAACAACACTACTGATAGAACTCTGCCTTTCGAGTACTGGAACTCTCTTGAAGGCGAGTGATAATTACTGCATATTTATCAGAGGAACATTATTAAAAAACACAGGAGCGTTGTTTGATTTAACAACGGTGGGTGTAGTAATGTTATTGTTTACCTTCGGTCTCGTACGGCACTGGTTGGTAGGTCACGTCTGTTGTCTCGGTCGCCTCCTCCAAGTCTGAAAAAGAAATATATTTTTAAGCTTCTTAATTGACCCTCAAATAATTACTCGAACGATCAAAGCTGTTAACACTACATCAACAGTATATTTGTAAACTATAGTCAATATGTGAGAAGGTGTACCACCTTTATAACAGCTCACTTTGTATATAAATGCCACTTACACAGTCACGAGCGTCTGGTACAGATGATAATCCTAACAACAAACACAACATACCACAGTTGGTGCTACGCTGACTTACACTCATAGGCAGCGGGGTTGAAGTGGGCGGTGGCGGTGTGTGTGAGGGATGAGGTGATGGTGATGTTGAGGAGGTCTGACGCTCGGGAGTACCGAGGGGCCACCAGTAACGTCTCTGTGCACTGGACGCCCTCTAGCACGCCCCCGGCTGCGCCCCGCCATCGGTACTGGCAGCGTGAGGTGCTGCCCACCAGGTCCACACTCTGTAACACACAACTCTGCCTTAAAATTCTGTTTATTATGACATTTTGTTGCTTTAATTTTTGAGTCTTGGCCAGATGACTTAATAAATTTATCAACCTGGAAAGCAATACATTTCATTTTTAATTCCTCTGAAGAAACAAAGTAAACCTCCAGTAAAACGTTGCCATACTTTGAACCAGATGTGTAAAACCAGTTGCTGGTAACACTGAGCTATAACTTCACCAGGAATGTCTTACTTCCGTGTATCTTAACCTCTTGGGTCCTAAGAGTCAATGATTCTGCCCGGTATAACCCGAGAAGTCGTCACAAAGTCATTTCCCGTTACTTACCAGGTGAAGGAGGGGCAGGTGATGGCCACCGAGGACTCTCTCCAGGGTGAAGTGGGAGCAGCGGGTCAGGTCACGTTCGGTGATGGTGGTTGACCCCTGACGCTCATACCGCACCTCACACGTCCCCAACACATCGGCCTGTGAGGGTAATCCAGGTGAAATCACACAATACCTCATATAAAACGTCAATATAATCTGAAACCCATCAACAGGAGGTGATGGGGGTTACAGTACCTGTGTGTGGTAGGCGAGTGAGGCGGTGTGGTGGGCGGGGGTGAGGAGGGAGGCGAGCGACCTCTTGTAGTTAAGGGAGGCGGGTGTTTCCTCAACATGGTGTAGTAGGGAAGTAAGGCGGCCTCTCACACTCTTCACCACCACAGCACGTCCTGATCCCCGACCTGACACCTGTAAGACACCATATACTATGTAGCCGGAAATATTATATGAACAATACTATAGGACTGAAGACATAAACCAGGGTTGAGCTTGAATGACCTTTATGGGCTAATTTGTGACAGTCTTAGTGAACAGCTTATTGATTCCGTGTTAGACACATACAACAGTGCAACACAAAACAAAACGGTTCATTACTCAGTACAGATCAATAGTATTTGTTTTACTACAACATTCCAAATGTATACTAAAATTATAACTAATAATGGTGTAGCAGTGCACAGTATGCATTGCTACACCCTGGTTTATGCAGTGTATACCTTAATACAGAAACGTGTAAGATTCTTGAATGAGGCAAAGTGATGGTCCGTCCTGAGCTTACAGTAGCGACCACCACCATAAAATCACAACACCAACTGGCAACCGTCGATGACGCTAAATGGTGGTCTGGCTAACGAGTTATTTATTCCAACTGATCTTCTCAAGTGTTACTAGCGTTTGGTTTATTAAAAGTGTATTGAAATGTCTTAGAATATTTGGTCCATAAAGAACGTCTTATAAACTGACACACGGAGATTTAAGTAATTTACGAGCAGATGGGAAAAACTCTTGAATGTTGTCCACTTTCTGGTTTCATTTAAGTTGCCCGCAAATCGTTACCATGGCAGGGAGTATACAGTATATGTGAACTAGTGATGACGCTTTTATTGTAAATTAATGTAGTCACCGCTGAAATATATCTCGTATCCTCGTTTTCTTTAACCCCTGAAAAACATCATGGTGTTCTTTAGCCCCTGAAAGACTATTACCGCGACAGCATGTTTGCCCACCAGTGTCTCTCTGAGCAGCCAGAAACTTACAAGGGGTGTGGCGTTGTTGTCCGGGTCTCTAGTGGTGAGAATTAGCAGTGTGTCTGAGGTGTACCTGCTGACTTCCACTACGGCGGTGGCGCTGTAGGCGGTGGTACCGTCCACTCTCACCTCCACCCGTTGCTTGTACACGGCTGACCTGTCCTGCTCCACAACACCTGCCAACACAATAACACAGTAATACGCCTGCCAACACAATAACATTAACACACCTGCCAACATACAGTAACACACCTGCCAACACAGTAATACACCTGCCAACATACAGTAACACACCTGCCAACACAGTAATACACCTGCAAACATACAGTAATACGCCTGCCAACACAGTAACAGGCCTGCCATTATACAGTAACATACCTGCCAACATAGGACTCACCGTATTACTGCATAATACCAAAGACATGCATGACAATGTTTTAGTCAACACAAAGGAATTGAGAACTAATCATAATGGTTACACTTCAAAACAATAAACCTAAATTCCTAGCTTGCTAACCATTACTCACAATACATTTCGGGAAACGGATCAAACCTAATAGGTACTGACGTTATAGCCGCCATATGAGGAGGTAACACTCAGGTCACAAACACACTTAACTCTTACCAAACGCAGACTCGGCTATTCAAGACGAGTGAGCCAACTTGGGACACCAAAACTTTAATGACGTCACGCCTCATAGGCTTTCTCATTGGTCGACGACAGGCCTAAGGCCTTCATACTATTGGCTTAAAATTGGAGGGAACTCTCAAGTGGAGGGAAACTCATGACATTGTTACACACCTGTCAACACAGTAATACGCCTGTCAACATACAGTAACACACCTCCCAACACAGTAACACACCTGCCAACATACAGTAACACACCTGCGAACACAATAACACACCTGCTAACACAGTAACACGTTTGCCAACACAGTAACACGCCTGCCAACACAATAACACACCTGTTAACACAGTAACATGACTGCCAACACAATAACACACCTGCCAACATACAGTAACACACCTGCCAACACAATAACACACCTGCCAACACAATAACACGCCTGCCAACATACAATAATACACCTGCCAACGCAATAACACGCCTATCAACATACTGTAGAGTAACACACCTGCCAACACAATAATACCTGCCAACACAATAACACACCTGCCAACACAGTAACACGCCTGCCAACACAATAACACACCTGCCAACACAATAACACAACTGCCAACATTCAATAACACACCTGCCAACACAATAACACGCCTATCAACATAGAGTAACATACCTGCCAACACAATAACACGCCTGCCAACATACAGTAACACACCTGCCAACACAATAACACGCCTGCCAACATACAGTAACACACTTGCCAACATACAGCAAAACACCTGCCAACATACAGTAACACACCTGCCAACATACAATAACACACCTGTCAACATACAGTAACACACTTGCCAACATACAGCAAAACACCTGCCAACATACAGTAACACACCTGCCAACACAGTAACAACCTGCCAACATACAGTAACACACCTGCCAACATACAGTAGCACACCTGCCAACATACAGTAACACACCTGCCAACACAGTAACACACCTGCCAACACAGTAACACACTTGCCAACATACAGTAACACACCTGCCAACACTAACACACCTATCAACACAGTAACACACCTGCCAACATACAGTAACACGCCTGCCAACATACAGTAACACACCTGCCAACACAATAACACGCATGCCAACATACAGTAACACACCTGTCATCATACAGTAACACACCTGCCAACATACAGCAACACACCTGCCAACATACAGTAACACACCTGCCAACACAGTAACAACCTGCCAACATACAGTAACACACCTGCCAGCATACAGAAACACACCTGCCAACACTAACACACCTGTCAACATACAGTAACACACCTGCCAACATACAGTAACACACCTGCCAACACAGTAGCACACCTGCCAACACAGTAACACCTGCCAACGCAGTAACAACTTGCCAACATACAGTAACACCTGCCAACACAGTAACACACCTGCCAACACAATAACAACTTGCCAATATGCAGTAACACCTGCCAACACAGTAACACACCTGCCAACACAGTAGCACACCTGCCAACACAGTAACACACCTGCCAACACAGTAACACACCTGTCAACACAGTAACAACCTGCCAACACAGTAACAACTTGCCAACATACAGTAACACTAGCCAACACAGTAACACACCTGCCAACACAATAACAACTTGCCAATATACAGTAACACTAGCCAACACAGTAACACCCCTGCCAACACAGTAACACACCTGCCAACACAGTAACAACCTGCCAACGCAGTAACAACTTGCCAACATACAGTAACACCTGCCAACACAGTAACAACCTGCCAACGCAGTAACAACTTGCCAACACAATAACAACTTGCCAACATACACTAACACCTGCCAACACAGTAACACACCTGCCAACACAGTAACACACCTGCCAACACAGTAACAACCTGCCAACACAATAACAACTTGCCAACATACACTAACACCTGCCAACACAGTAACACACCTGCCAATACAGTAATACACCTGCCAACACAGTAACAACTTGCCAACATACAGTAACACCTGCCAACACAGTAACACACCTGCCAACACAGTAACACACCTGCCAACACAGTAACAACCTGCCAACACAGTCACAACTTGCCAACATACAGTAACACCTGCCAACACAGTAACAACTTGCCAACATACAGTAACACCTGCCAACACAGTAACAACTTGCCAACATACAGTAACACCTGCCAACACAGTAACACACTCCAAATCTCAAGTACATCTGCCACTGAACATTTCTACTTCTCTAAAAACAAAACAGCGAGTTAATGGGAAATTGGAATCACCAGAAGATTGACCATTCAAACTTACCCCTCGCCCCCTCAGGTAGCGCTAGGGTGGTTAATCTTCAGGCGCAATATGTTAGGGGCTTATCTTAAGGTAATTCGATAAAATTTAACCTTGTACCTATTTATTTAGGGCCAGCAAGCATGGGAACCTCCTCGCAAAAAATTGAATAAATAAATAATAATAAATTAATACTGACCACACTCATATTTTTTTTTTAGTTTCTATATTGTTCAACTTAGTCAGGAGATTAAATAAGATAATATATAACTATATACAAGCCAATTAAATGTAAAGTTCAAGTTTAGCACCACGTACTTATTGACTATATTTCCACTTAGTGTATTAAATGAGGTCATGCAATGAAAAATGCTTTTTTAAACCTTGAATCATTAAAATCCTTATTCAGTATCCCAGTAGGGTGTGTCATACGGAGGCCAAGTTTTTTTTTGAGTTTGAAAAATCGGCCCATGGTATTAATGATGTAGTTCTATGTGCAGAATCATGTGATATCTTCAGATTTGAAAAGTTTTCATTTTTTGCTAGGTAAATTTTAACTTGAAATCTTATGAAAATTCAGTATTCCCACCCTTTTACCAACACCACTAAATAGCTTATTTAAAGTAAAGTAAATGTATCAGGTTAAATTATTAGGATGAAAATGATCCAGAATAGTGAAACGAATGATCTTGACACATTTATTAAATTTAATATTCCTTTAGAAAACAAAATCATCAAATACAAAAACCGGTTTTACTACTACGACCCGGTGTTGCTGCACACCATAGAGAACATGTCTTTCTTGCTTCTGTTTCTACTCATCACCTCCCTGCTGACCACCTGAGCTCGGATGTAGCCTTCCCTCCTCTCCTGGCTGTACACGTGACTGCTGGCCTCGCTCACTTGCTGTACACAACGCTCTATACTCTGGGTGTGCGAGGGCCAGGCAGGGACATGCATGGGGTTGTCCAGGAAAGCTCTGACTTGAACATTGGTGAGGCTGCAGGTAAGAGGGGCCTCACTGCCAGCCTGGATGTTATCCAGATCTATGAGATCAGTGAGAGTCTTGGCACCTAGATTGACTTCAGGAGTCTTCCTGACCCTGAAGGAATCGTCACCAACTGATTCGTCATGCCCAGATCCTCTCATAAGTCTCATATCCAAGATCTTTTTGACTGCATTGTCTGCAGAACTGCCTCGGGATGAGCATACCAGGAAGATCTCCTCACAATCTGCTCCACAGTCTGAACAACCTTCCTTGGCTGATTCCTCAGGAGCACAAGCTGGAAGAGAACATGCCTCGGACCTTCGGAGAACGATGACTTGACCTTGGTGTTGAACCAATTTGGCAAGTAGACACTCACGATGAATTGGACAATAAGTCTCAGGTTGTGAAGCTGGTTCCCTTTCAGTTTATGATGAGCGACCCAAATTCTGCAGAACCTGAGAGCCGTTGTGAGCCACCTAGAATGTGAGACTGGACCTATCTGCAGGTAAGCAAGTCTATCAGGCATGACCCCAGTTTTGATGGCACTGCAAATCATGTAACCATAGTACTGGTCAGTACTCAGGTCGTCAATGACAGTATGTGCAAGCTCAACGAGTGGAGAGCCAACTGTGATTTTTTCAAACCTCGGATTTATTTCTAACTCAGTGGCAGAGTCCAGCATCTTGCCAAGAGGATCAGACCATCTGTTGTTTGAAAGAGTCTTGCCTTCCAGCTCCTGGATCAGATGTCTGAGTGGCAACTCGTTGGTGTGGAGGCCACAAACAATCCAGACCAGCTTCCTCCCAATCTTCCGCTCTATCCACTGTATGACCCCCCCTTGCCACCCTGTGTTCGTGTTGGTGCTGTCCCCTCCAATGGCCTGCAGGGTCTGGTCTACGTTCCTCTCTCTGAGCCAGTTCACAATGTTATCTGCCACTATCTCAGCTGGTTTCCTGATGTCATCTTTCTCTGGAGTGAAATGCCACAAATACTTCCCTCCTGGTTCACTGCAGCAGGAGTAGTGTTCCTCCTTCACCATGGCAGGGAACAACTTGTCAGAATCTCCAACTTTCATGAACACTTTAGTGTCATCCCTTCTCCCATCAAAGAACAAACAATTGATTCCATTTTCTCTTATCCCCTTATCAAACTCCTCTTCTAGGTTACTGACAAGTTTCTCCTGAGCTCTCCTTACTTTGTTATGATCTATCACCAGGTGAACATCATCAGGTGTTATCAAACCACCGTCAATCCAGGCAGCTGTTGCTATCTCTGCAGTTTCTCTGAGACCAGTGTGGTGTCGCATGCTGGCCAGAGCTATGCTCGGGATATCTTTCCTATTACGAATCTTATGCCTGGAAGGTTTGGGATCATTATTTTCTGGGTTAGGGACAAAGTCACCATTCTCCTGGTCAGTACTCGGATCAGCCATGGGGAAGTCATAAAACTCTGTATCAGCTTGACTCCAATCATCGGCCTTTTTTACCTCACCCTGGGCCTTCTCAAGTCTCTTTTCCTCGGCAACTCTTCTCCTCTTCTGTCTCTCTGTGGCAGCCTCCTGTCTCTTGGACTCCGGAATATCTTGGCTAGAAATCATAAGAGCCCCTATACTGCCAGTCTTCTCTCTCTGTGCTTTGACAAATGCCAGTTCGATCACAGGAATCTTCAGTTCACGCTTGCAAATACAGGAGATGTGGGCCTCGGATTTACAGTCACGATCGCATCCAAACTCAGGACAGAGAACAATTGGGCACTTGCAAGTAATTATGTCAAATAACTGGTCCGGTTGCTTGGCAAAGCTGTCCTTAACTGCAAGTTTTCCTCTCCCAAGAGAGATATCTCTTGCCTTTTCCCAACTGGCTAGCAGTCTCTCACTAATCTTCTTCTGACTTGTTATGACTGGAGGCTTGAACTGAGCGTTAGCCAGAGTGTACTGTGCCAAGACAGCTTTGGTCATATCACTGGCAATGTCTTTGTTTGTGTAAGTTCTTTGGTTCTTTTCACTGATTTGCCTGATTAAAACACCGTATCTCAAAGCATCTCTCAATGTAGGCAACTCCGACTTCAGGAGCTCTCTCCCAGACCCAAGATAGTGACTGAGATGGCTGGATTTTTGGTTCCTCGTCCTGACACAAGCAGCCATCGCAAATATTATCAACTTATAAATGCATCAGAATCTGAAACAGAAAAAAATATTGTTAGTTGGGTTGTTAAAGAATGAAGTCAGAAAGCAATGTTCACTATTTAATTGTAATGCACTAATGCAGCTGTACGTTAGATTTTCGATAAATTTCACGCTAAAATTTACCTAGCAAAAGGTTGCAAAATATTGAAACTGAAATTATTTTCTGTTTATATACACTAAAATCTACCAAAAAAGTGATGGGCCATTAGTTTTAGCTGATCTTCCCTCCTATGACACACCCTAGTATCCCAGCGCTGTTGAGTCATCAATAACAAAAGTCAATATTATCTCTTGTGATACACAGCATTAAAAAAGATGGAGAACCGTGGCAGCGTGCCAGCAACTACACTCCCCTGTTGTCGCACGCATGAGCAACAGTTATTTATCAGCGTAACGTTGGCGTTTGATTGACAAACCACAGAGACTAATCCAGCAAAACACCACGACAAAAAATTCATAATTTTGTAGAAACAAAACGTAGACTAAAACTCTTAGTTCTCCTACGCCTTGTTTTGATAACTCTTTCAATGGTTAACATCACATAGCTAATAAGAAACTGTCGTGCCGTCAGTGACTGCCTGTTGTCTATAGAACTCCAGTATTTACCTGCAGTAGTGGTGGTGGCGAATACTGTGGCAGGCAGCAGCAGGAACAGCAACAGCAGCAGCTGGGTGGTTGGCTGGGGGGAGCTCCGTGGTGGAAGCATGGCTCCACCCTCACCCCCTGACGCAGCAACACCCGCCCTGAGAGACAACAGACGGTAAGTACTTCACCACTATCATCACGGGAATGACTCTATGATCAGTATCTAAAATAGTTGTCGAACTGATTACAGTGTGTCGCAATTTTGTGTATACAGTATTCGTGTTATCTGGCGTGTCTGTGTTCTCAGGATGTCCAGGTGACTTCTATATCTACCAGTCAACTGAACTCGAAGCAAATGTTCCTATTTCCTACGCAAGTCATTCTATACACGGTAACACAAAACGTTTAGTTATCCTACCGATATAATTTTGAATATAATCTTCCTAAAACAGACAAACTAAAGGCCCGTCCACACGATCGAGCAGTGCCCGGCGGGGACGCGCTAAATGCCAGTTATCTGGCAAAATTGGCTGGCAAACCAGCGTAGTGCCCGTGCCCGTCGTTGAACAAAATCATGGTCCGCCTGCCTGGTGGTTTGCTGCCGGATATGGATCGACGACTCTGACAGACAAAAGAGTTGACCCTGGGACCCCTTCACAAATATTAATATGTTTTAATATCCTTTTCATTATTAATAATCGATAAAACCGAGTTTCCTATAATATTGTCATTAATATTCAACATTACACAAGCCTGCAATACAAGACACGTGTTATTATTGGAACCTCACGTGACTGTCAAAAACAGCTGTTCACCACACCACCGCTGACCTCGGGGTCCTCAAGTCGGTGAGGTATGAACAGAGATACTGACAGAACGTATGCTAGCACTTTGTAAAACCTGAGTAAAGTACTGCAAATGTGATACGTATATGTTCCCCGGTCGGTCCAGATGTCCAGTGTATAACCAAATAAGCTTATGCAATGTACATCATTGGCGTGACAATAAAGGGGAGATTGTTTATGTATTATGTAATGAGGACATTCGTGTGTGTTCTTCGTTCCTGCCGCTCTCCTCACTCTCGTCCCATAGCTTCCTGTGTATGCATATCATAATTCTAGCATTATTCAATGAATTTTTATGTACTACAAATCTCACCTGCAAGTAATCTTCTTTGAATACTTCATACATGGCTTGACAATTTGCAGGTATTATGCGAGACAAACTTTGTTTTGATATCCTCGTTCTATACTGAAGTGACGTGTAGGTGCACCCAGTTGAAAGATGTATGAGGGTTGCCTCTAGACGAGCCTCTGCAGATATACTCTCCCTCATATTGGCATCCTGTTTTTTTATATATGGTTCCACTTTCGCTAGAAGTTTGTCAAAGGTGTTGGGGTCCATTCTCATGTAATTGGTGAAGTCTTGCTCATGTCCATCTTGCAGTTCACGTAAAATCGTGGCATGACTTCCCAATACTTTTCTTCGGCCTAACCACTCTTTGCACCATTCCCTTTTCTGCAGTTGGTTCTCCTTTTTGCTTATAGCAGCAATTATTATAGTACACAACGCTATGCTCTACACTTTAACTGCCCGGCGATTATTCCTGCGACACAATGGTGGTCGAACCGCCACTGCCGACTACCTACTAGCTACCGGCGCCCAACTAAGACTGCCGCCAACCACCCCAGTGTGTTCAACACACAGGCTTTGCCCGGTAAACGGGCAAAGCCCGCCGGGCACTGCTCGATCGTGTGGACAGGGCTCAAGTCTCAAAGTTGAATGTAAGATGCCCGATAGAGGGGTAGGAGGACCTAATGATGTGCAAAGTTGGGAATTAATACAGCTCCCCCGCCCCGCCTTTTGCCAAACCAAACTCCTGTACACTGAGGGTGTTGTGGTTCTCTTTAGCAATTTTTTTTTTTTTTTTTTTTAAACGGGGATTCTGAGCCCTTGATCTCCTCTTGGATTTACCACTAAATGATATACTTTACCTGTATTTACTAAATTCTTATCTCCCATGTATGCTTAAATGTGTTATAAAGATATACTGTAGTCGATAACGGGTTAAAACGAATACAACGACATTCAGTGAACTTTACAAGAAGCTTTGGTATACTGCGGTCTCATAACCTATTACGCGAGCGTCCCCGGGGTCAATGAACTCATAATCATAATTCCTTATCAATATTCCTCACTGCTTCCTCTTTCCACGGCATTTGTGAACAGTTGCACAACAAGGTGTTATACGAGCACTAGATGGTCGCAGGCAAAACCACTATGAAAGTGAAGATGGTGCACGTTTTACCCAATTTAGAAAAAAAATGGCAAAGCCACCTCAGATTGTCGACTCCCCATTAATACTATTGTAGACGTGTGTAAAGGCTTGGACTTTTGGGATATAAATCCCTTGCCAGCCTAATCAAGATCTTATAGAAAGAAAGCCAAGAACCATAGGTTTCCAAGGGGTAATAAACAAACACTTAGAGATTGACATCTCTTTACTACGAAAATAATCACAATAATTGACACCACTCATACAAATATTACATAAACAATTACGGGAGTCAAACGAAGTACAGATATTTCCTACGTCTGCTGCTCCGTGGAATGTTCTGTTAACGCGGTGATCCGCTCTCAGGGGGTAGGTCCAAGGCAGCTTCCTCACTTGGCGCCGGTGGGCAATGTCTTGCCACACAGGAGAGACGCCAGGGCACGGACGGTGGATAGGACTTGGAGGAAGTGGCGATGACGAGGCAGCCGCGGTAGTAACTGGAGATTGACAGCCGAATAGTGAAGGATTTGGGAATCAGCCCACGAGCCTCAGATGAGTACACAACCACAGTTGGATCGAACAGCAGGGGAAATGCCGCCGTGGTACTGGCTGAGAAGTGTCTGACGTGGGATGAAGCAGCAGCGACCTTCTCACCTCCGTCTACCCCCCCCCCCCCCACCCCCTAGTGGGGCCGCGAACAAGCAAACGAGCGGCGGATAACCATCCCGCTCGTTACCGCCCTTACAGTGTGTATAATAATCCAACACATGTGAATACCTTGTATACTCTGATGAATTATACATATCATACATACAATACTGGTAAAGTTTATTAATTTCTTTGATTGTTATTGCTGTTTTGATTGTTTTAGTCATTGTACGTCCAGTCACAAAGTCACAACAAGGGCGTGGATTACATTACACGTAAAAGCAATATTACATCTCGGATATATGCACAAAATTTTAGGGAAGTCTGGATATATTTTGGTAATTAAGGCTATAATTACTAGCACATAATGTGTTTTACTACTTACTTTTTTTGGCAACCAACGGTGGTATGAAGTGAACATAAATTAGTACAAAAGATAACATGCACTTCAAATTCATAATGTTCGCATCCTCCTTCACTGTGGCTTCTGTCGGAACAACTACTTCATCGAAAATTACAATACTAAAGTTTATTAGTTTGACTCGCCCTTGTCCTTATCAGAAGTGTATCTTTGATGATAAAATAAGGTTTCGTGTTTAATACTCTCTTGACAAAGTGGGGTGAGCATAGCATTTGATATTGTCTAGATTCTTCTCACTTCCTGAATATTAGCCTCTCTAACTATTTACTCCATTTGATAATTTAAAGAAAGTTATCAATGCTAAGGTACTTGTTGGCTAGGTTAGGATAGGTTATGACAGATTATGGTTGGTTAGGTTTGGTTAGGATATGGTATGTTAGGTTAAGGTTAGGTATATTAAGTTATGTTGTGTTAGGTTAGTGTTGGTTAGGTTAGGGTGATTAATCGTGAGGGGAATGAGCTAGTGGGAGAATCCTCAGGTGATCATTTCTACCCGATAAATTTTCATTCAGCTTTTATGTGACAATCTCAACTGCGTCACCACCTAGATCTTCATCACTGATAGCAGTGTGTAATATTGCCTTGAGTATATTTTTACGGATTTTTTTTTTACCGAATGGTTGTGAAATCCCTCCAGACGATTTTTTCTTCAATCCTTGTATTCGGTATAATAACTTCGCAATTCTGAGGTAACGCCGATGTTTAATGGTGATATTATAAACAAGTTGACGGCAAATAAAATTCTTCACATAATGTACTCCCTCACACAGAACCAATAATAAATTTTTAAGATCTATTTAAAGTCCTTATTATTGGTCAAAATAGGTCATCTCCATCACCTAAACAATGTCAAATCTGCTACGTTGTGTTCTACAGTTAACCGCCTTGCTTGTGTTCCCTCCCAACATGTATCTTGCACATCCTGTCATATTCCACACGATACACACACACACACACACACACACACACACACACACACACGAGTATATATAATACGGGGATTAGCTCACCGGGCACAGGTCAATAGACCCTCATCAGGGCCTGGTGAGAGAAAATATAATAATAACAATAATAATAATAATAATAATAATAATAATAATAATAATAATAATAATAATAATAATGATAAGGAACTACAAATTAAAAAAGATCAAGAGTCAGAAACGATATATGTATGTTGTGTTGTCAATCGTAAGAGCAACAATTGAGACCCTGCAATTGTGTGTAAATGAGGCAGAAAGTCAGATCAGCAACCTGGGACTTGGTCACAATTTTCGTGGTGCCATATGGCAGCAGGGTCTACCATTAGACAACACATTATGCTTCCAATATCTTCCCAGGCGGTAGTACCTCCCGTTTGATAGCTGCTTCAGTACTTCATCTTTCCTTCCTGATGTTAAAAAGTAAAATATTGTATCGAAACTCCAGCCTTCATCATGTTTGAGCTGTGGGCCAAATATTAAAAAACGCTTTCTATTATCTGAATTTCGATAAGATTTCTTAAACTCTATCACCTGATACATATATTTAAAAGAAATTCGAGTCTGAAAGAGATTTAGGATAAAATATGTAGTGAATAGAATCCAATAAAATTATAATTTATTTTGGGTAAATTTTAAGTTAATTTAAGTTCGTGATATTATTAGTTAAGGTTTATTATTGTTTTATTTACACAATTACTAGCAACACTTTCTCACTGCAGGCAAAACAAATTGGGATTAGAATCATTCGTTAAGTTTCACACAAGAAGCAACATCGCGAAGACGTGTGTGAACAAGACCAATAGCTATGAAGCTTCTACAGCATTATTAAATATTCTATGAAAGGTAAACCAAACAAACCTAACCTAAGAAATAAGCTAAGGCCGTAAGGCTATGATAATCTGATTCATAACTTCTTTCATAAGTGATTTAATGTCTCACGGGCCGCTATCGGGTCGAAAACACAGTACTTACACATTTTACTAAATTCTATAAAAGTTCATTATTTTTCCTTACTTCCCTCACCTGTTTCTGCAATAATTTAATTTCTTAATTCTGTAGCGTCTCATAATACGGGCCTAACTTGGCCTTATTTGTGGCTTCCACTGTTCCGTACAGCTAACAAGATCATAAAGGAGCATTGAAACTGAAGTGTTCAATCTCTGTACTGTCGAAGCTGTTATAAAATATTACCGATAATTTTACCATATTTACACTTAAAGTTACAGACAACCACAAGCTCACACCCTCGCCCCTTTCTTATGACCTCGCCATGTAAGTTACTGCATATCGTTTATGGCTAGGATCAACTTCCATACCTTCCATACATTTTTGTGAATAATATTTTACAGACTCGCTAAAATTAGAATGTTTTAGCCCCCCGAAAACCATGTTTATGTTGACAGCAATTCACTTGTCATTGCTCAGTGCACAGGTGTTATCAGATGACGTCCTGCCAGTGCCTACCTGTTGTCTGTTAATAACAACAGGGGACCAGGCTACTGAGGCCCGTCACTTGAGGACAATCACCATTATCATCTTATCTGTTTGAAGGCGATGACATTTTTTTATCTGGTCATCGTAACCTGAGGCGAGAGGATTTTATATGAATGAGAAAAACAATTGAACTCATTCGGCACAACTTTTAGATGAGTGTTGTGTAACATCGAAAACTTTTGACAAAGTTGACAACAAGCAGCCTCGCAGGTTCGAGGCCACGAGAGCTGAAAGGTGTCATGTTCTGTGTTGTCTTAGGTGTATCCGGGAAATTTATCTTTAATTGGGTTTTATGAAGTCTGGAAATGTCACTTTTATTATCAAATGATGCCAAGAGTTCTTTCTTCTCTCTCTCTCTAATCTGTTGACGACAGAATGAGAGACAGCTTGTCACAAAAGAAGGTACAGTATTTGGGTCACACCTGATAACTGGAACACACTGGTGTATCTTGTTGACCCCACGTTCTCCGTCTTCACACATTGATAGCAAGGTCTCTCAATACCAACAATTACTGTGAATAAACAACACCTCTCTCAATGAATTATACCCAAAAATATCACCTCGCTAAGTACTGTACTAGTGTTGGTTACTTGGTGGCTAACAGAGGAGTCACTTCCATATAACACAATGCGTAATGCCTTCATGTGTGTGTGTGTCAGATGATGCAACACGTGTACCTTCATCCATCGACTAATGACCACTGTATACTGCACGATTGATCATGCCACTGTAATAACTTGCCTCCGCCCTACAGCCTAACGTCGGGTGATGTAAACGAAGATTCATAACTACTAACTTAAAAGTGATCCTGAATAATATTAATGTAGTACCTATAAATATATGCACATTTAATAACCTAACCTGTCCAACTTTTTCTGTAATAATGAAATTGAATTCAGGTGTTTGATCAATTATAGAGAAAAGGCCGTAATGAATAATACTAAAACGGGGCTCTCGTACTTATATTAAGTAATTCCTCTCTACTGTACTTAAAATCATACAATAATACAATCATCACTTTGTTTTCTTCTTTTTTTATTATCATCCGCGCCATTTATCAGCTTACTAGCCGTTTGGGAGCTCTATCCAGTGTTATTACAGGAGGAAACCGGGGACCGGGAAACCTGTGATGTTTGGTAGGGTCACACTGGATAACACCCTTCTCACGTGTGTCTGGGCCGAGGCTCGAACCCTTGACATACTAGTGAGTTATGCGCGTTATCGCTGCACCACCAACACTTTGTCTACTATCACCGTGCCGCAGCGTATATGAGCCACTAAGAAGTACTAACACATATTCAAGAGAGAGATTACATTCGACTTCACGAGAGAGAGAATCCAGATCCAAGCATATTTTTGATGAGCTCGGAATGCGTTCAGAAGTTGCTTGGTTCTTGTTGCTGATGTCCTTGATGTCTGGCGATAACCTGTGTACTGCTGGGAGGAGAGAAGGAGGGAAGTTTTACTCTAACACTACGCACTACAACAACTAACACTCACAAATACATGTCTTATCTATTTCACCAGATTTTAATTATTCATATTTAAATTGAGAGAACAGAAGTTAAATGCAACGGATCGGCTATCATCCGACCCAAAGGGAAATATTCGGCGAGGTAACCCAAGGCACACGTGGGTCTTGGTGTCAGTGAAGGCGTTGAAAGAAACCACCTGAAGTATACAGACAGATCGTGTTGTAGTCAGAGGGAGGCGGAACACTGAATGAGAGAAGAGACAGACGGGAACACCTGAAGATTAGCCCCTTCAGCTTATATCACTTGTTAATTAATCATCTTAACGCTACCTGGGGGTGGAGGGTTAGTTTAGGTTAGTGTTAGGATAGTTAATCGTAAGGTTAGTTTACCATTAGGATGGTTTATCTCCGGGTGAAATAAGTTGTTGGTTAATCCTGAGGAGATTCGAGTGACCTACAGGTAAAAATTCCTCATACGTTACCTGCTGAAACACCCAATTCTTGCCTCCGTGATGAAGAGTAAACTCCAGTGGTAAAGATCCAGTCTGCCTCACTTTCCCTTCACTAACCACACACACACACGCACATCCACTAGCCACCACACAACACTTTTGACAGCTAGAATATCGTGAGTATTATTATTTCCAGCCACTCTCAGTCACACGAGATCACTTTCTGCCTCTGTATCAATATGCTGGCAGATGGTTTTATTACACAAGTTAATGTTTTAGGTTCACTACGGTGGTGATTGTGAGAGAGGTTGTGACGTACTGTGGGGGCCCGGGGACTACTGCTGCCCGCCACACACACACACACTTAGATAGTGGAGATATGATCAAGTGGACCTCAAATGGACAGGCGCCAGGTAGACCCATCCATGGCCATCATCATCATCACTACTATCACCCTCATTAACAATCATCATCCTCATTACTTGCACCATAACCATCATTACCACCACACCACCATCACCACTACTACCAACCATCACTTGAAATAAATAAATGGGTTAAAATTCATCCCCGGTGTTGAGTATCCTCCTGAGGGCCACGCGGGTTGTCATTATTGGTTCCAACACTAAGACCATCGGTGGCAGGTCAGAGGAAGTTATTAACACGTGTAGAGTGAGGGAACAATACCATGACGATAGAGGCTGTGGGGGAGGGGGGTGATATTAATCCACTCCCCGTCACCGTCATCCCCATCACCCCTTCATTCCCTCGAGAGATTCCCGTGTCACAACAGTCACTGAATGCCGCATAGATCTGCGTCTTAACTAACCCAGCTCGGGTAGTTACTTTGCAATAGGATAATTAGGTAATAAAATGTGTAGAGAAGGCTTAGCTGTAAGGGGAGGTTGGAGGCCATAACTAAAAAAAAGTATCACTTGTAGAAGTGGGCGTACTAGGTGTGTGTGTGTGTGTGTGTGTGTGTGTGTGTGTGTGTTTAGAAACATGGGGGTCAACTGGACGTACTTGAGCGGCTGATCTTAACCAGGCGGGGGAGAGCGGCGGCCTCCAGATAATTCAGCCCAGTGTTATCTGCCGCCGTCCACTCCTCACCAGCTCCACCTTATCTATGCCCAACGCATCCCCGAGCTGACTGATAAAAACAGAGAGGTTCTCAGGGCCACAATGATGGTCCCAGGGCCACATTAATGATGCCAGGGCCACATTCATGATCTCAGGGCCACACTGATGGTCCCAGGGCCACACTGATGGTCCTATGACCACACTAACCTTTACAGAGGGCTTCACTATAAATAAAATTCCTTGTTGACGGTTACATCCAGCACTTCTCTAAGGCCGTGAAGTAACGTGTGGGAGTGTCGGGGTCGGTGGCTGGAGCAGGCTGAAGTATGGCTGAAATGAAAACTTATATTGTTTGAAATCCCAACATTATTTACCCAAGATAGTTCGGATCACATTTAACATTAACCACCCTAACACTACCTGGGGGATTAGGTTAGGTTAGCGCTAGGATGGTTAACTGGTTATTCTCTAGATATAATAAGCTAGGGTGTCTAATATTCAGATGATCCGACAGTCATACAGGTGTCGCGGAGGATACAGTAAATAGAAGTTTATCAATAAGTTCATTTTATTATATAAAAAATAGCATCATGTAAGTTGAAATAAATACTACAGTGAGTGACAGGACAGAGGAGCAAGACAGGCACAGTAGTGGGTGAGAGGGAGCGAGGCTCACTGTGCACCTGAAACATCTTCCAGTGATACCACAACAGTGAGTCATACAGTAAGTTGAGCAAATAAACCTCCATAATAGTGTTGGCAACATTGGCACCAAGGGTTCTCAGAATCCTTTATGCAAACAAGTTCTTGGTTATTGTAGTTTAAGGCATTAAATGATAAATAAAATGATTTAAACGGGTTCGTGATGAGGTGTTGACTGGGCTGATCCTAACTTGCTTTACCCCAACACGATATGGCAAATGAGACAGTTTTAACTCGTTTGATCTATTACTATGTAAATATCAGACGGGCACTCTGTACTGAATGGTGATAAGAGTAACAAGGAGCTATTTTCATCTAGTAGTTTCCATAGTGGATGAGGAATCTGAGATGAACAATGATAGCAGGCAGGCGGTACTCGAGGGATGGCTGCAATACAACTGTCTCCAATTTCTTTTCCTCATTGTTGTCGCCGTAGGTATTGTGGCGGCGTCGTGTTATTCGCAGCAGGACTTTACAGTGTACTCCGGCAGCGTTCACCAGGGACAGAATCTTATTAAGAGAGTCACAGAGATGTGAGGAGAAGGCAAGAGAAAGTACACCAAGTTGTGCAGTACGTCGTTCTGTCCTTTATGAACACGCCTTAAAGGTGTCTGTGATGCAGCCACTCATGCACTTTACGCTTCAGCAGGCTCAGTGACTGGCGCCTCTGCGTCCGCCTCAGCAGCTTCCTCAACTACTGGGGCGTACTCAGCAGGAACAGCCTCTTCAGCAGGGGCAGCCTCTTCAGCAGGGGCAGCCTCTTTGGTAGGGGCAGCTTCTTCGGCAGGGGCAGCTTCTTCAGCAGGGGCAGCTTCTTCAGCAGGAGCAGCCTCAGCAACCTCTACAGGAGCAGCTTCTTCGACAGGGGCGGCTTCATCAGCAGGGGCAGCTTCTTCAGCAGAGGCAGCCTCAACAACCTCTACAGGAGCAGCTTCTTCGACAGGGGCGGCTTCATCAGCAGGGGCGGCCTCTTCAGCAGGGGCAGCTTCCTCAGCAATTATGAGGTCAGCAACTGGTTCTGACTCCTCGTCTTCAGCGGGTTTGGAAGGGGCGGGGTAAGAGGGGTAGCGGGGGTAGGAGGGGGCAGGGTGGTAGGCTGGGAAGTAGGGCTTCCTGGGGTAGACGGGAGGGGGAGCGGAGTACTTGGGGTAGGGGTCAATAACAATCTCGCCCTCGTAAGCCACTTCCGCCAGCAGGCCGTCACCGTTGTCGGTGTAAGTGACAATCTGCTTGCGGCCGTCGGGTAGATCGACGGAGTATGACCCGGCCGTCTTGTAACCGTCGCGAGACTCTGACTTGTCGAACTTCAACTTCTGGTAGTCGTCATTGACGTCGTAGGTATACTCGTACTTAGGGGGTACCTGCTAGGGTAGAAGTACATGCTGGTTAGCACCTTCTTACATATCATATGAAAAAAAGATAAATAGTCTAATGTGGCACTAAGCTGCAGATTCATCACCAGTGTGACACCAGGAGGCTGAAGAACAGCAAATACCTTCCACGCACCAGCTGTCACCGCAAGTGACGTGGGACGACACTTAACTCACTGGATGGAGAGATTAATACTCCCAGAGGTGCCCCCCCCCCCCATCCCATTCCTTCCGCTGCTCAGTTACCTGACAACATATGGTAAGCCAGAGTACGGTGACACAAGAACTGTGTGTGGTTGGTGACGCAGCTCCTTAGCTACAGGGAGGTAGTGCAATAGGTAAGGTGAGAGGCGTGAAATTGGTAAAAGTCGAGCTTTCACCCCACTGCCTCATTTTCTCTCCACCTGGGAAGTAATTACCCATGTTTCATCCTCTGCTATCTATGAGCGCATTTGGGAGTCGGTGAATAACCATGCCGAAAGTCATCATTATCTTCATCACAAGGGATTTTCGTCATTATATCAATCATTTCCGTCAATGTAACAAATCCCACTTTTATTCAGGCGCGTTAGACCAAGTAAGACGCAGGGAGAACATACTACTACCCGCATCTGACGCGTCTCTTAACTAGAAAAAAAGATACGTGAGGCTGGTGAGTACATTCACACACACACACACGGTGGCTGTAATGTGCCCGCATGGGTGATATAATGTATGGGTGTAATCATTGTGATGCGTCCCCTCCTTTGAGAAACTTCTGGTCAGTGGTCACTCCCGCCACGACAGAAAGGTAGCCATCCACCACAAGAGGCAGCCATCCACCACAATAAGCAGCCATCCACCACAATAACAGCCATCCACTACAATAAGAGGCCATCCACCACAATAGGCAGCCCATAACCAGTCGATGTTTATACTTATAGATATTCTTGTATTCAGTAAATAGTTCTTAAGCAAGTAATAGAAGGAAGGAGAAGGAATTATGAGGACATGACGTCAACGATTCTCAAAACGAAGCAAAACAAGTTATAATAGTCCAATCAACACCATAAATGAAGACAGGCAATTTTTAAGTTTACCAGACAAGATGTTACTCAGAATGGTGCAGTAGTAAGCCAGGGCGATGTTTTTTTTTATTGTCGTTGTCAAATAATTATATGATCCGAGTAAATCTTTAAGGAACCCTATCTAATGCAGCATAATAACAAATCATACTATCAGCTGAAAATATTACATTCCTTTATGTTTTAGGTGGTTGTGTAGTTGTATTTTAGGTAAGAATATACAAAACTATACTTACATCATAGTTGGGTTCAGGGTGGTGGTAGGGGGCAGGTGGTGGGTGGTTGTAGGAAGGTTCAGGGTGGTGGTAGGGGGCGGGTGGTGGGTGGTTGTAGGACGGTTCAGGGTGGTGGTAGGAAGGTTGTGGGTGGTAGGCAGGGTAGCGAGGGTAGACAGGGGCCACAGATCCCCAGGCCACGGTAACAAGAGCAGCAGCGAGAACACACACCTGCGAGGGGACAGACAAACACACACTAGAGACATATGGCCACACGTCATATCTACCTATACGTTAATCTATCTAGCCATCACTACTTTTCCAGTCATTCCTTTAGTCTTACAATAAAAGACGTAATCAACCTCACAAACCCAGAGGTCGCAAAGAAAAAACCTAATCAATATAGACCCAGGCAAGACTGTCTACTGTTACATACATATTGATGTTCATTCCATTTTTTTTTATATTGATTAATTAGATTTTTTAGAGACTTACTCTTATGGCGGAGTACATCACTTACATTTACATTATGAAACCACTTGGCTTTGCTAGGCTTCGGGTCTGCTTCTTATAAGTTATATTATGCATATTGGAGAAGGAGGTACTTGTGTTTACCTTTTGATTATATTACATGTCCTGTATATTGCAAAACTACCCTTACTTTCTGCAGTGTTTAATGATGCGGTTTTACTGTACAGCATGGTTCTTGGTGCTATCTGTTAACATGGTTTTGTTGCTGCTTGTTGTTGTAACTCTGTTATAAGATATGGATACAACAAGTTCCACGATAGCGCCGGGTTGGCTAACTTAATGCATTTTTTGGAAAGCGAAATTGATTTGCCACTTGGATAACTTTTCCGAACGCAAGTGAGCTGTGGAAGTTATGTTGCATTTTGATGTTAAGAAAGATGCCCGCTTTTTTCTTCTCTATGTCTAAACATAATTACAGGGATCGCCTTTCGCAGTAGTGCCAGTAGTCAACTAGTAATAGTAGTAGTAGACCTATACCTCAAAAACAGCCAAATGCATCATATAAGACTACAAGCACCTCAACCTAGCGTCAGGTGGTGAGACAATGCCCACTAACACTGCCAAATTACACTCCTGCCTTCTACCCAAATCCCCGACCATAAAAATTACCGCCAACACAGAAAATCAAAAGCAAGTGGTATTCCCTCCTTCACAATGTAATATCACGGTGATTTGAAGATACCTCAGACAATATTCGTCAGACATAACACCTGTGGTACCCTACTTTAACAAGAGGGTTTAAAATAATTCTCCCATAGCACTGATAGATGACCAGGAAATTCATTAACGAACAGTAAAAATATTTTGGGGCTCCTTGTGATAATACCTGTATAAATCTGATACACATATAACATTTAAAAAATAACCCGCTGATACACTAAGGCTTGGATCACTAGGACTTAATGCAGTAAAGCTTGACCCAAACTGGGATTTGTTACGTTAAACTGAAATGTTGCTGACACAAACACACACACACACACGGATTACTGCTACACTGGGATTTAGTACACTAGGACTTGTACTACTACACTGGGATTTAGTACACTAGGACTTGTACTGCTACACTGGGATTTAGTACACTAGGACTTGTACTGCTACACTGGGATTCAGTACACTTGGACTTGTACTGCTACACTGGGATTTAGTACAGTAGGACTTGTACTGCTACACTGGGATTTAGTACACTAGGACTTGTACTGCTACACTGGGATTTAGTACACTAGGACTTGTACTGCTACCCTGGGATTTAGTACGCTAGGACTTGTACTGCTACACTGGGATTTAGTACACTAGGACTTGTACTGCTACACTGGGATTTAGTACGCTAGGACTTGTACTGCTACACTGGGATTTAGTACACTAGGACTTGTACTGCTGCACTGGGATTTAGTACACTAGGACTTGTACTGCTACACTGGGATTTAGTACACTAGGACTTGTACTGCTACACTGGGATTTAGTACACTAGGACTTGTACTGCTACACTGGGATTTAGTACACTAGGACTTGTACTGCTACACTGGGATTTAGTACACTAGGACTTGTACTGCTACACTGGGATTTAGTACACTAGGACTTGTACTGCTACACTGGGATTTAGTACGCTAGGACTTGTACTGCTACACTGGGATTTAGTACACTAGGACTTGTACTGCTACACTGGGATTTAGTACACTAGGACTTGTACTGCTGCACTGGGATTTAGTACACTAGGACTTGTACTGCTACACTGGGATTTAGTACACTAGGACTTGTACTGCTACACTGGGATTTAGTACACTAGGACGTGTACTGCTACACTGGGATTTAGTACACTAGAACTTGTACTGCCACACTGGGATTTAGTACAGTAGGAGTTGTACTGCTACCCTGGGATTTAGTACACTAGGACCCACTAATACTACACTGGCTGGTGGAGCTGAGGACCTCCTACCTTGAGCGACATGATGATGATTTGTGTATGGATGGAGGGCAGCGCTAGTGCTTATATACCTCCTGTACCACACCTGTGTCTCACCTGCCTACTCCTCCCGCGACCTCCACAAGGGCGTGGCCCAGAGGAGCTTTCTCCCGCGTCTCCTCTTCCACTCACACGCCGCCTCTTCCTCCTCCTACACCAACACGCCTCCGCCTTTTCTTCCTCCATTCACAAGCCGACTCCTTCATCCACGCGCCTCCTCCGCTTATTCAGACAAACACAAATATTTCCCAAGTGATGATATTTGGCTTAAGCTTGTGGCACTGCAAAGAAAAAAACACATTCAGTTTTAATGCTGAGACGCTCAAATGCAAGCAGACAGTACATACAGTACAGCGGTGATTGGTAGCCTAGCAACCACCAACATTGCGCCGAATCGTCTATTGTAACTACTCAATGTTCAGTCGACTTAACACTATTTTTCAGAATGTTGGCCAAGAAAAGATTATCTGTCTAAATTGTTGATAACGAGCTTACAGACACTGGTTGTTGAAGCGTAGCAAAACATTACATCATCAATATTCAGGATTATTTAATATTTCTCCTTATTTGTAATACTAGTTGTTTATCTAGTATATAGAGGATGTGTTTAAAGACCTTAGTTGTTGGAATACAGAAATATTATCAACACTATATTCTTTAAACACAATGTTGAATTCTTGTTGTGGTCAGACTGTGGTAATTACGGCAAAGCATATGTGCTGATTGTCTCCCGTCACTATGCTGCCTTACAATTTGGTGAACTAATTTCCAAGAGATGATGTAATGGATTTCATGCTGTTATTTGTCCCTCAGTCTCCCTTATTTCTTCACTGCATCCCTCTGCGTCATCCACTAGTGATACACATCAACTAATCTATGATCAACAGGAAGTGCATCACAGTAAGAATTAAATGACGATGCAGTGAACGCACGCTGTCCTACTCCAGTTTTAACGATAAACAAGTCACTCAACCCACAGTTACATCTAACACATGCTCTCAGCCTTCACTCTATCTACCGTACCTTCCACACTCAAAACATTACACCTTGTCTCCCAATTAAAACTTTCATAAGAATTATGTTGGTTAATAAGCGTTACATGTATTCTTTCCCAACACATTATAAAGTGAAGGAGTGACCCACACTACCTTACATAAATTCTCACTTTACCTCCTGCGGGATCACTTGCAGCTTTGTTGATCCTTATCTCTAGCCTGGAGTGGCGGTGGCTCGTTACCTCTTACACTTTGTGGTCTAATTACCTTACAGTCACTGCCATCATCTCCGTAACAACTTTCTCCAATCTCCATGTACTCTTAAAGTAACACCGGGTGCATTGTCTTTCTCTCTTGTTTGACACTTGTCTATAACTCCATTCGTTGACTCTGTGGTGTTTATTTCATATCGGCAGCTGTGAACATCTTCCAGCTCACCCTTATTCTTCCCGGCTGTTTTTTTTGTTTTTTTTTGTTCAAAGTCGTAATCTTTGTACTCACTAAAGACGTGTACAAAACATTTACAAGGACAGTCTACAACAGCCACATACGTACATACAAACCCCCAAGGCGACAAAGGCTTCTCATGATCACACACCACATACTGTACACCCACTCAACCAACCATATCCCCTCTACACACACACACACACACAACATAAACAATAGCATCACAACCCTGGGAATGACCACACACACTGGGGGATCATAGCCCTGAGGTAACCTGCGGCTGAAGGAGTGAGTGGTTTTCGTCACTTTGCGTTAATTACCACAGTACTGGCAGAACTCTTACCTCCATACTGTTACCTTGGCATTACTATAACACACACACACACACACACACACACATTTGTCTACATTATTGACACATTATAAGTTTGGCAATCTTGACCATTGTTCACGACGCTTCCGTATCTCATTAATGTTACTATTATTATTAGTAGTAAAACTTTGAACAAATTCTATTGGGTACTATTTTCAATAGCAATTACTGCACTTAATACACAGCCTGGGAAAAACTTGGAAGCATAATGTGTTGTCTAATGGTAGACCCTGCTGCCATATGGCATCACGAAAATTGTGACCAAGTCCCAGGTTGCTGATCTGAATTTCTGCCTCATTTACACACAATTGCAGGGTCTCAATTATTGCTCTTACGATTGACAACACAACATACATATATTGTTTCTCACTTTTATCCTTTTTTTCATTTTCGCATTTCTTTACTTTTATTATTATTATTATTATTATTATTATTATTATTATTATTATTACTATATTATCATTATTCATTTATTATTTTATTTTCAATTATATTTACTATGAATTATTATATCATTATTATTATTATTATTATTATTATTATTATTATTATTATTATATATTTTTTTTATTACATTTTCGCCCCCCAGGCCCCGATGTGGGTCAGTGACCTGTGCCCGGGTGGGCTAATCCCCGAAAAAAATAAAATAAAATAAAAACGGATTCTCTGTGATGTGGCTGCAGACGACACACAAGACAGGGAACTAATGATTATACTGTATTTACAACACATTCACAGACATTACTACACAACAATAAATTTTCAGCATCATACACGAGATTATAAAGACTTTTTCACTCTAAAAAGCCATATATCGGCATGTTGTAATTTGTCGTTTTCATAATTATTACACCTCGAGGTATATAACTACTGTACTTACAATTTAAATGCTATAGGCTTTAACTGGGGCCATTAGCACTCCAGGTATCATTGGGACTGCTAAGGAATGTAATGACTTAGATTTGGTTTGAGTGAGATCTGCCTATTGATTTTTAATTGTTGATGACTAGTGTACGTATTTACCTAATCTACGCGCTGAAATAATCTAGTTGCTAAAACGCACTAGTTGACAACCCCTTATAAGAAATTCCGAAAACCGAAAGTTTTTTCGTGGAGCAAAACTTTTTTTCTAACAAGGATTAGTCCACCCGGGCACATAACAGGTCACTGACCCACATAGGGGCCTGGGGGGCGAAAATGTAATAATAATTATAATAATAATAATAATAATTCATAGTAAATAAATTTTATAATAAAAAATACACAAAAATAAAATAATAATGATAACAATACTAAAACTAATAATAAAATAATAATAATAAAATTAATAATAATAATAATAATAATATTATAATAATAATAATAATAATAATAATAATAATAATAATAATAATAAATAAATAAATATATACAAGAATGAAAAAAAGATCAAAAGTGAGAAACACGACCTAGACCTATGAATTATTATTATTATTATTGTTATTATCATATTTTAGCCCCCCAGGCCCCAATGTGGGTCAGTGACCTGTGCCCGGGTGTGGCTGATCCCTGTAAAAAAAAAAGAAAAAAAAACCTAACCTAACCATTCTGAAATCCGAAATGCATCTGGCCCCAAGGATTTCGGGTAAGGGATTGTCAGCCTGTAATATATTATAACATCAACGGTTCGGTTAGGTTAGGGCCTCACTTGACGCCTACTATGAACATTACTGAAGTTATGCGTTTAGTGGCCTGACAACACCCTGAGTTTCCACAGGTTTCTACGATGAATATTTTTAATAAAAACACGTAAGAATATATTTAAAGGGCTGGCTTTAACTAAAACACATATCCACAAATAGCATAGAAATTACAGAGAAAATCTATTTATATTTTATTTTTATTTTCTATTTTTTTTTTTTTTTTATGGGAAATAGCCCACCCGGGTACGGGTCATCAACCCACCTCGGGGCCTAGGCGGCGAAAACAAAATAGAAAGGGAAAAGGTTTTATTAATCTACACCACGAAGATGCCGGAAAACCAGCTTTTAAAAGCGAGACAGATTGTATGAGTGTGGAAACACAGAAGAAAGCAGAGCATTCCACAGTTTGGCTGTGTGAGGAAAGAAGGATGTACTATAACGAATGTTGGAAAAATGAAGTGTGAAAAAGCCGATCCTCCAGCAACCGCGGTGGCGACTTTGGAGTCATGAGTTATGAGGTGAAAGAAGATTATTAGGCGTTGAAGAAAAAGTGGTGAAACTGAAATACAGTAGGAGTAGAAAGAATCTGAGCTCAACCAGATCGCTTCATCTTTCCTATTGGTCAGTTCAGGCCCCAGTAGTTTGATGATGATCAGGTCGGCCCTGGGGTCCACAACCTTCCCAACCAGTGGGACCCATCCGGGAAGGCCTCGCTTCAATATTAATATCAACTGACATAGGAGAATAAAATAGAATGAATTGAGCAGATCAAGAGTGAGTACGGTTACATTTGTTGTGTTGTCAATAGTAAGAGAAACAATTTTTGAGACCCTGCAATTGTGTGTAAATGAGGCAGAAAGTCAGATCAGCAACTTGGGACTTGGTCACAATTTTGGTGATGCCATATAGCAGCAGGGTCTACCATTAGACAACACATTATGCTTCCAATATCTTCCCAGGCGGTAGTACCTCCCTGTTTGGTAGCTGCCTACTACTTTTAATACCACTTAGAAAACCGATTTACGGTACAGGATGTTTACGAATCTCCATTTATATTTTATTTGTTTATATTGAACATATCTAGTTAGTCTCAGACAGACAGGCATAGATAGCTAGATAGATAAATTTATTCAGTAATGTAGTGAGGGGTTGTCAGACCACAGCTTACATCGCGAGGAAAGCCAGACTTGACCCGACATTAGCCAGGTCAAAAGTATAGGGTATCTCTTGCGGCTGACCAGGGTTACAAATCAACTAGCTCCCCTCCCATGTGACATGTCACCACAACAGACATGTAAGAAGGCACCAGCCGACTCTCTTCCAATATACAATAACCTACTCTCTGAACAAAGGCCGGACCTGACCTCACATTAGCCAGGTCAAATGTAACCCTCGGAGCCCAATTCAAGGGGCCACAAATCAACCAGGGCCTCTCATGACACACGGCCCCACCTGATGACTTTCCCAGATAGTTCTGAAAAGTCCAGACCTGACCTCACATTGGCCAGGTCAAATGTAAGGAGACCCTTCGCCGCCCCCTCCCCCCCCCCGACCAGCTGAACCTGACGGCTCGCATCCCAATATATAGGACGTCCTGGTCCTCCCTCAGCGATTCGCAGAGAGAGAGTTGTCTTGTAACCAGGGAGAGCCAGCTACCAGGTCCCCAGTCCCGCTCGAGAGAAGCCCGGCCACTAAGTGTAACGAAGTCTCAGCGGGGTCCATCGACAAAGTGCTGTCAACTCCACGTGTAACAGTAAGTGCTGGCTGTGTAGTCTGTGGAAGTGCAGTGATCCCGAACCTCCCCAACGATCGACTTAGTGAAGTGCCCATTCTAATTGTGAGGTTAGGTTATACGAGAATACCATAGTCTATCATAAATTGTGTACGAACCCCCCCTATTAAACTAGTAAAATAAAGCTGTAACACGCATTGGTGTTTTATATACTACACTTGTACTGTGCCTGTGTTAATATACAGTGTTGACATCACACCCTCGAGACACGCTACCATTTCCTCCCGCTATAATACTCTACTACTATAACCTCCTAGCTTACCTCTTCATGTGAGATTTTGTCTCATTACAGTAACATCGTCATTTAAGGTTATGATTAGTTCAGCTTATACATGTACTGTATATAGACAACACAGATACAGTAAACAGCTTAGTGTTACTGACGTGGGTCTGGGTCACAACCTACAAGTGTCCGTCACGTGGGCCTGGCGTCACAACCTACAAGTGTCCGTCACGTGGGTCTGGCGTCACAACCTACAAGTGTCCGTCACGTGGGCCTGGCGTCACAACCTACAAGTGTCCGTCACGTGGGTCTGGCGTCACAACCTACAAGTGTCCGTCACGTGGGTCTGGCGTCACAACCTACAAGTGTCCGTCACGTGGGCCTGGCGTCACAACCTACAAGTGTCCGTCACGTGGGTCTGGCGTCACAACCTACAAGTGTCCGTCACGTGGGTCTGGCGTCACAACCTACAAGTGTCCGTCACGTGGGTCTGGCGTCACAACCTACAAGTGTCCGTCACGTGGGTCTGGCGTCACAACCTACAAGTGTCCGTCACGTGGGTCTGGCGTCACAACCTACAAGTGTCCGTCACGTGGGTTTGGTGTCACAAACTACAAGCTACAGTCTGGCGTCACAGTCAACGATGTCAAAAGCGACACTAAGCTCCATCCCGGTAAGGTCAACAAATGTCACGTACAGTATAACAAGCTTATTTTTATTCCATTTCTTGAAGGACAGGATTCAGGAAAAGACTATTTCCATAATGCTCTTGAACTTTATGATTTTCTCTGAAAGGTATCAGTGTGTGTATGTGTGTGTGTGGTGTACGGGATCTATAGCGTAATGTTTTCATCTTGACCAGATTTTCTTTGCTCATTTATTATGTGTGTTGTCCATAATAATCACCATGACACCATGACATCTTCAAAGGCTACAGGCAGCAAGAAGAGCACACGGCACCATGCATCTCTCGGTACTGACGAGGAGATGAAGGTGACACTGACAGTATTGCACCCTGGGTTACGTCCGCCAGCTTACCACCACTAGTACACAAGGACAGTACTGTATATATCACATTAGCTTACCACAAGTCCACACGAAAGATTATGCTCGAGGCATTTACGTATCCAATATGATTAGGCTACAGTTTAAGCAGAATCTCAGTTTAATAATGTAATTTTTGGTAATTATTTGAATGTTTTAGCTTAAGTCTACCTGTTAAATGCATGGTTACATCAGCAGTTACTAGGAATATTCATCGTAAAAGCCTTGGGAACTCAGGGGTCGAAAACTTTATTATTATTTTTGGGGGAGAGACAACAAGTGGTTACTGAAGCGGTCGGTCTGGTGGCGCTTCCTGGTATAGGCTACAGTGCACCCAGACCTCTGCAAGTTTACACGATCATGACCATGTTAAACCAGCGCCATATAGGACAACCTCTCTCTCTCTCTCTCTCTCTCTCCAGCTTCACTGTTTGGGACGTCTTGAAGCTTTCACCACTGCAGGGGAAGTAGAAGTGAATTGAGGGAGAAAGGCAGTAAGTGGTGGGAGGAGGGCAGTAAGTGGTGGGAGGAGGGCAGTAAATGGTGGGTGAAGGCTATTAAGTGGTGAAAGAAAGGCAGTAAGTGGTGGGAGGAGGGCAGTAAATGGTGGGTGAAGGCTATTAAGTGGTGAAAGAAAGGCGGTAAAATGGTGGGAGGAAGGCAGTTAGTGGTGGGTGAAAGGCAGTAAGTGGTGGGAGAAAACCTATTAAGTGGTGGGAGGAAGGCAGTAAGTGGTGGGAACAAGGCAGTACGTGGTGGAAGGAAGGCAGTAAGTGGTGGGAGGAAGGCAGTAAGTGGTGCGAGGAAGGCAGTAAGTGGTGCGAGGAAAGCAGTAAGTGGTGGAAGGAAGGCAGTAAGTGGTGGGAGGAAGGCAGTAAGTGGTGGGAGGAAGGCAGTAAGTGGTGGAAGGATGGCAGTAAGTGGTGGAAGGAAGGCAGTAAGTGGTGGAAGGATGGCAGTAAGTGGTGGGAGGAAGGCAGTAAGTGGTGGGTGAAGGCTATTAAGTGGTGAAAGAAAGGCGGTAAGTGGTGGGAGGAAGGCAGTTAGTGGTGGGTGAAAGGCAGTAAGTGGTGCGAGGAAGGCAGTAAGTGGTGGAAGGAAGGCAGTACGTGGTGGAAGGAAGGCAGTAAGTGGTGGGAGGAAGGCAGTAAGTGGTGGGAGGAAGGCAGAAAGTGGTGGAAGGATGGCAGTAAGTGGTGGAAGGAAGGCAGTAAGTGGTGGAAGGATGGCAGTAAGTGGTGGGAGGAAGGCAGTAAGTGGTGGAAGGATGACAGTAAGTGGTGAGAGGAAGGCAGTACGTGGTGGAAGGAAGGCAGTACGTGGTGGAAGGAAGGCAGTAAGTGGTGGAAGGATGGCAGTAAGTGGTGGGAGGATGGCAGTAAGTGGTGAAAGGAAGGCAGTAAGTGGTGGAAGGAAGGCACCAGTCAGTTCCCCAGCCTGTTACCGACCACCACCACACAAGGACGGGGAGATCATCGTGCAATTATTTCTTAAGTGTTCCTGAGAGAGGTTGTTGCTGGGTGGTGGAGGTCGCGTGTAAGTCCAGTAAATGATCGTCGGGGAGGAATGTTTGGGGGAGGAGGATAGTTCGGGCTGGGTGTTGCCTGTACGGAGAATCACTGTTGGTGGCTTTGTGCATCACTGAACCTTAAGTCTTGAACGAGGGAGTATAAGATCTTTATTTAAGGCTCAATAAATCTTGAAAACTCCCAAGTAGAGTTGGTTAGGGAAAGGAAACTCGGCGTTATTGGCAGGTGATGGTGCGGTTTCTACTGCCGGGAGAAGCCAGGTATGTGTGGTTAGGGAGGTACAAGGGACTGGTGTTATACAGCAGGTGGTGGAAGAACACAAAGCAAAGCGACACGCCTCCACACGGCCCTGCAGTGACCATCAAATATACTCTTCTGTCACTTTCCCTAAACTCATCTGGAATAGGCCCTTCCTTTCCTTTCTTTCTGGTAACTAACATCCTCCTGCTCACTGCGCATCTTCTTTCCGGCATGGCACTGCCATATTACCAAGTCAACCCTACGAACCCCAGCCTTCCTACCCACCCATAACCACTACCAACTGTGGTGTCCATCACCACCCCGCAGCCATCACTCCCAACCTCCCTTCAGGAAATCTTTCCCTCCCTCCACGGAAGCCAGCCTACTTAATTATCTCCTGGACTTATTCTTCTCTTGTTCCTTTCCCATGGAGACTGTCTCCACTCGTCTCACTGAGTCTCCCTCAGGTCCTGGTCTTGTAAAATGCCTACTCTTCCATTACATTCCCCTTTCCTATTACCTTCCCACCCTCAGGGCCCCGATGTCTTTTTTTCGCGACACAGGAGTTGCTCTTTTCCTTTTATGAAGACTCCAAAACTTCATGGCTAAACTAAATCACCGTTTCCTCTCCAACATAAACCTTTTTTTTTCCATTAAGGAGCAAAAATTTCCTATTAACGTCCGGTGTATCGTCCATATTCTTACAAGATTAATTTTATTTTTCTAGTACTAACGCGTGTGATGAGATACAGTAGACAATACATAAAAGGGCAGTTGTATCCTTGAGACTGGATTTTGAACTACAGTACTGTAATTCATGGCAGCCGAGGAACGTGTTAGACATCTTTTAACATAGCTGTAGTCATAGTGTGGGGTACTATGGATATAGGAAGTGAATTACACTTAACAGTTGTTGAATAGAAAATATTAGTTGGTAGTTGGAAATAAGATATTCTGTTCCTGTATTTGAGACTGAATGTGAGAAGGACCTAGGCGTGTATGTTGACAATGAACTGAAGTTCTCGGGCTATTGCGAGAAGAAGGTAAATCAGGCAAATAAATTATTGGGTCTTATAAGAAGGTCGTTCAGATATCTAGACAGTCCGTCCCTCGTAACGATCTTCAAGAGTGAAGTGCTTCCCCATCTGGAGTACTGTCACCCTGTCTGGTCCCCGAGATATGCTAGGGACTGTCAGTTGGTTGAAAGTGTTCAAAGGAGGGCCACCAGACTGGTGTCTGCACTTCGGCACCTCAACTACCCTGAGAGATTGGAGCGCCTGAACTTGCCTAGCTCATACTACAGACGGGCAAGGGGGCGACCTAATCGAGGTGTATAAGCATCTCAAGGGGCGCTACTCAGTCGAGTGTCCTTACTTGGAGCTGGCGGACGCTCGCCCCACAAGGGGTCACAGCCCAAGATTGAAGAAGCCGCAAGTCCAGAAAACTGTGAGGGCAAATTTTTCGGAGTGAGAGTTGTAAACTCTTGGAACAATCTGCCAGAGGGTGTTGTGACGGCACCGAGTGTGAGCTCTTTCAAGACCAGACTTGACCAACATTGGAGCAGGTTCAGGTACATTCAGGATCCGATGCATGCCCAGTACTTGCAACAGTGCGTGACAGAGAAGTGACAGATCGCCCAAGCGGCTAACGAGCCGATCAGTGGTGAAGAGGATAAAAGTAAGACACTAAGGAGCTGAGGAAGCCTATCTGTCGGTCCCTCCAGTGAACTGTGTGGGTGTTACTTCTCCCTCCTGCAGTCACTAACAAGACGAGGGGACGCCAACAGTAACACAGATATAGTTGGGTTTAAGTGAGTTTATATTATACCCAGACTTTACTTATAGCAGTTCGCCTGCACCAACTGCACTTGAGTTATGGTGTCGTTGTCAACACTAAGTTTTGCGACTAACTGTCCTTGCTGGTGATATTCTTGTTTTACAATAAAACTTTCTATGTCTACTTGTACTTGTATTGGGTTTTCTTAATTTAACCTAGAAATAGTTCCATACTTTTACTACGTGTTCGCCTGCCGCTCAGAGTTTTGTCATCACCGCCCTTGACCGGGTTACCCAGCTGATGACAAGTGTATGGTGAGCAAGGAGCTCGATCAGAGGGCGTAGCTGGGGCGGCCACAACAAGGCTGGCGGGGCCACACCGCGACCTCCTTACGTTCACCGCAAGACGACTCACAACTTCCTCGGGTGGGGCCATCATCATCATGTTGATCATCCTCACACTCACTTTTAAGGTTTAGATGATCTTATATATACTGTATAAAGATAAGCCACGTTTTTTATGACAGAGCTAAAATTTGGTTTGCTTATGCTATTATGTATACAACGAATAGCCCAGACAATGCTCATGAACTGAATTGGTGATGGGGGTCAGGCCCCTTAACGGTTACTAGTTCCCTGGTAGTCTTTCCTGGCTGGCTGACGGAAAGGAAAGTCTCCCGTCCTCCACGGGAAGATCCCTCTCCGGCCCTTCCTTACTCCGCATCAGATGTCTCCGACCTAGCCCAGTCTCCCAAGACTCTCGCAACCTCCCCCTGCTACTGCTAGGGCGTCTTACTGTACGAGGCCATCATTCTCAATCTTATTTACGAAAATCGCGGGAAGTCTTCATGCTATGATTTTTGTGAGAACACAAGACGCCTGTCTCGGGAAAATCTGTAGTGGTATATATCCTCGAAGAAATCATTAATTTAGTATTTTGATCTGGCGAGATTGTATTGGCGTATCTGTACTCCAGTTGCTGAACACTTTGAGCCACCTGCTTCTGTGGATCGTCTCTCGAAGCCAACTGTTTCTGAAGGAGAGAGCTCAAAGAACGATTTCTCAGTGTTATGCATAGTGATGGCAAGTGTGGGGGAGAAAGTGTGGAGTAGATTGACAGTGGAGTGTCACCTTCCCGCCACAACGCACGACCATATTCACTTTGTTGCCAACAGTTCTACTAGGCTACACATTACGATTCATATTATAATATTTTTTGTTATTTGTCACTGTGTTGTGTACTTGTTTCTTTGTCATAACTCCCTGAACAACGTAAATGAGTTTTTAATTACTATCTTGGCTGTGTATAATGTGAACTCGAATGGCGGGGTTTCTATCTATCAATCTGTAACAGCACCAATATACAAATATCACAAGCTTCACTGGCCAAATCTGCTAAGTTAGGTTAGTTTAGGTTATGCTATTTTGTGTTCAGCTAATTCAATTTGGGATAGACTAGTGTAAGGTGGGTCAATATAGTTTAGGCGAGGTAAGTTTAGGTCTAATTTAGGTTATTTAGTTTAGGCCAGTCTAATTATTAAATTATTTAGGTTAGCGAAGATGAGATGTGGTTAGTTTTGGATAACTTTCTCAGGCTTGGTTTGTTCGAGTTAGGTTAATTTAGGTTAATTTAGGATAACTTTTAGGTTAGATTAGTTTTGGGTACACTGATTTAAGGTTAGGCTACCTTATTCTATCTTCGGCTTTGTTAGTTTAGTTTAAGTATGTAAAGTTAGGGAGGGTATTTTAAACTAGGGTAGGTGAGATAAGTTAATGTGTTAAGTCAGGGTAGGTTAGGTTAGGGTTAAGAGTAGATTAGATGAAGTTAGTCGTAAGTTAAAGTACTTAAGTCAACGTTGCGTAAGTTAGGTAAGGTGGCTTTGCCTCCGCCGTCAGGATGGCCGCGGTGCGGGCGTCTGGTGATGGCGAAACTAAACACGCAGTCACCACAAGTCACCAGTCTCTCTCTCTCACCCTTTCATTTGTGGTTCTCAAAATTTTTAATTGTTGATGACTAGTTTAATCAGTAAGTTTACGCATTTAACGACCTTGGTTGTCAAAGCGCAGTAATACATTATAACAACAACAACGTGAGTAATGTTTCTTTTAATTCTTATTTGGTGTCTTGGGAGTATATGAAGTTATGTAGAGGACGCGTTTAAAATCCTAAAGTTCCAAGTGCAATACCATACATTATAATATTAAATTCCTACGTATGGCGGTAAGATGATGGAAGGCGAAGCTAGATGACGACAACCACAACCAAAAACAATAACCACAACATACTTCGTCGTCTTCGTCAAATTATTATTAGTGATATGCGTTGGTGTGAGGGGGCGACAGTCGTACGTGCTATACCAGAAAGCACACGTAATCTAAACAGGTGATGGTTCTCCTCCACCTCCTCCTCTTCATCCTTCCACTCTTTTTCACCCATTCATTTCCTCACACGAGACGGGAGGGGGCAGACAAGGCAAATGGTATATCGCAACACGTATACAATGTGTTGGTTGGTTGTTAGACTCGGGTGATCACTGACAAGCCTCCTCCTGACTGACTGACTGACTGACTCACTCACTCACTCACTCTCCCCCCCCTCTCTCTCTCTCTCTCTCCTTGGCGCTGACCTTCAGGATGTACAGTAGAGGTGACCATCACATTGTTGATATGTGACCTCCACCTCTCAGCACCTGACTGGTGATGGTCTCTTCTCCCTCACCCTCCTCCCTGGCCTCACTTCATCTTGCGCCTTCAACTCCACTTTCGTATTTACAGATTACAGATTACCCACGAGGGGGCTAGTTTATTGGGCACCCCCTTACATTCTGTGCAAGGTGAAGCGCAGAAGCGTTTACAGTGCCCAACTGGGAAGCATGTGGAGTTCATGCTTGCCTTTATGACTCATGCATTAAGGGCGTAAAGGCCTGAAGGGTCATGGATTTTGTCAGCAAGTTACATAAAGTGACAGAATGATGAGTGTGGGGGGGGGAGGGGGGGGGGGGAAATTCCCGGTACAATTTATCTGTTTAGGGCAAAGTGTGGCAGGTCCCTAATAATGTCAAGTGCCAGGCCTGTCACTAGGAGGAGGGATATCTGGTCAGGGAGGGAAGAGGTGTTGGTAACGGCTGGGGAACTGTAGGAGGAGGTCATAGGGCAAATGAGGATGTGGTGAAAGAGGGTGTGAGAGTCGGTTGACCACAAAGTTTACAAACAGTGCAGCCAGGCTTTGGGATGCCAATGTACTAGGCGTGGCGAAGTACAGTGGGGGTGGTGGAGGTGATATGGTGTGGTGGGGCAGGTACAGTAGCGGTGGAGGGAGGTACATAGGCATTGACAATATTGAGGGACACACCTTTTAGTGTAATTGTGATGGTGTGTGCGTCGACATGCCGGTGGGGTGCAGGTAGCCGGGGGTGGTGTCCTCAGGTCCAGATTGCCCTGGTGAAGACAGCTCAGACACAGGAGTGGGCGCGGCTTGCGGTGGGTGGAGGACAGGTTGAGGCACCAAGTGTCGTGAAGATGGGGCAGGACTTCGCATGGGGGCAGCAGGACACACCAGGGCAGGCCCGGTAGGCACTTCACCAGTAGTGAAGGCCGCCGGCGGTGGAGTAGGCCGTGAGCAGGGGGGGGACTCACAGGGGGACTACCAGCTTGTGTCAAACCAGAAGAGAGGAGTGACTGGGTGGCAACAGAGGGCAGGAGTAGGTGGGAGATGGTGGTACAGAGTGTAGCGAAGAGTTGTTCAATACGGTTGGTAAATTCTTGGAAGAGGGATATGATCTGTGTCATGTCACTGTGGGGGGGCACCGGTGGGAGCACAAGGCCTGACAGCCTCAGAGTAGAGACAGGGAGGAGGCCCAGTAGTAGTTGAGTTAGAAGACGGCCGGGACTGCTGTGTTGTAGTCAGGAGAGGCCAGGCAGAGGCAGGTGTTGTTTTAGAAGGCGTTGCTGGAGACAGAGGGTACACAGGGGGGGTGTGGCCCGGAAGACTGGGGGGGGGGGCGTTGTGGTAGACTTGGCCTTCGGGGAGGCTTTTCCCCTGGGACAGACGGGCGATTGGGGCATTGCCGTGAGTCAGCATTGTGCCGGCCGCCACAGTTACAACATCTGGGATTAATTACATAGCCCACCTCACCACTATTAAGGTGGTCTTTGATTTTCTGGGCACAGGCAGCGGAGTTGTGGTTTCGTGAACAGAAGCGACATCTCGGACAATCACGACGACAGCAGGCAGTGAAGTTGTGACCCCAATGAGAACAGACAACACAAAATGCAGGCTCAGGATGATAGGCTTGTGTATAACCGTGGTAACACTATGAGATGTACTTAGTACTACCATGCTATTGTACTATTCCAGATAATACTAAATGTTACATAATACTTCCCTGAGATAAATGTAAAGTATATATCAGGTGCCACAAAGAGAGCTCAGGTTCTCAACTGGCTCAGCCATGTTAATATTGTTATTATTATCCACTATGCATCTGTGTTTTTCTGGCTAAATAAACGGTTACAATTCAATTCAATACAATGGGGGTAAGAGTGGGTGGGCATGCACAGTGCTTGGGCACTCCCTTCCCTTCCACTTGACAATGACAGCTGGTTGTGGAACTCTCCCCCGGTAATGGCGACGTATACCCAGTATACTAGAGTTAAAGTCACGCGCATCTTCGATGCCAGCGTATAAGGGGAAAGGTGTCACTAGGATGTGGCAACATTCATCCGGGTCTACTGGGGGGGGGGGGGCAGCAGGACGACCCCGTCAAAGCCAACAGTACTAAGTGTTTCACAGACCTCAGAAGTCTAACACTTGATAAAATTCCGGTTCTTACCTTGTCGGAATTCAATGCTGAAACCGTGCTGTCTGCTGCACTTCATCATCCAATTAAAGCGTTCCTCTACAGTTTTCAGAGAGTCCTTGGGGAAGTGGAGATTCAGCTTACTTGTGATAGGGTCCATGGCATTGGCGTTTCCACTGTGGCTAGTGTTTCCCATAGAAACATTACCGTCACTGTCATAATCACTGGGGTCTGACTCTTGAAGGGTGTTGGATTCAGTATGACCAGGCGAGTTGGTAATGGCATCAGTATCAGAGATGTCTGCCTCTTCTGGCACGTTTATGTCGACCCCCTCAGCTGGCAAAACTTGCCAGCTGAGGGGACCTTTGTGGGATGATCGGGAAGTCAAGAGCACCTATATGGGCACGTCTGTCCCCTTGTGTGGTCACGCCACGACTGAACACTTTCGTATTGTGCAATCAGGCGTGGCTGACTGACCTTATTAATGACACGACCTCGGGTACTGGAACCACACCCCTGGGTATGTAATTTAACGTGCTTCATAGCTGGATGGCTGAGTTCTTGATACGTCTTCTCAGTCACTCGAGGTCACTCCTTAGATACTGTCATAAGTCAGTTGCTTTTGTCTCAATCAAATGAAATTTTACATACGACAGCAAGCTTTGAATTATTTTCGGATCACCTGAAAATTAGCTCCAAGCTTATTTCACTGGAAGTTTAACATAACCTAACCAAAACAAACGTACATTAACTTAATGCTAACACTAATCAAACCTAACCTTACCAAACCAAACTAGACCAAACGCTAATCTAACTGGACCCCCCAGGTAGCGTAAGGTTGGTTAATCGTAAGGTGAAAGAGCTGGGGCAATTCTCCAGATGATCCAATATTTATTTCGCTAAATGACTGGGCAGACAGACTGACTTAATATAGGCAATGAAGCGAAATTAGAAGACGTAGTAAGCAATAGATTAAACGAATTACTGGTTACCTGAAGATTAGCCACCTCAGCTTAATTCACCGGATGACCAAGCTCCCTAATATTATTATAATTATTATTATTATATACTTTTTTACAGAGTTAGTCCACCCAGGCACAGGTCACTGACCCACAACAAGGCCTGGGGGACGAAAATTTAATAATAATAAAAATAATAATAATAATTAGTTCATAGTAAATAAAATTTATGATAAAAAATACAAAATTATAAATAAAATAATACTAACAATAATAATAATAATAATAATAATAATAATAATAATAATAATAATAAAGAACCATACAGTATATTAATACAAAATTGGAAAAAAAGACCAATAGTGAGGACGATATATGTACTGTATGTTGTGTTGTCAAAGTAAGAGAAACAATTGAGACCCTGCAACTATTATTATTATTATTATTTCGCTCCCCCCCCCCCACCCCCCAGGCCTTGATGTGGGTCATTGACCTGTGCCCGGGTGGACTAATCCAATAAAAAAAAATTCGTGATGCCATATGGCAGCAGGATCTACCTGCGGTTTAGGTTAGGTTAGGTTAGGTTACAGTTTAGGTTAGATTACGAAAAGATAGGTTAGGTGAAGTTAAATTAGGTTAAAGGTTCGGTATAGTTAGGTTAGGTGAAGTTAGGTTAGGTGAAGTTAGATCAGGTTAGGAAAAGATAGGTTAGGTGAAGTTAGATTGCGTTAAAGGTTCGGTTAGGTGAAGATAAGTCAAGTGAAGTAAGGTTAGGTTAGGTTAACGTAAAGGCGGTTAAATCCTCCAGAAGGTGGTGAGGGAGTGAGTGCCTGCTCCATCTGGCCTGTGACAGATGGCGGCGACGTGAGGTGTTGTCTCAGTACTGTTCGGTTACGTCACGTGGCAGGAAGTACAGTAAGTGAGAAGTTACGAGTGTTACTACGACTGACGCCCCAGTGAGGAGTGACTTACTGGAATTTGTTAACGGTAGATGGATGAATGGATGGATATATTGATATGTAGAGATGGATGAATCGATGGGTGTATGGAAAGATAAATTGATCGAAAGATAAAATATGGATGGATGAATGAATTGGTGGATAGACATTCAGACAGACAGGAAAACAAATAGATCGATAGATAGATAACATGGATGGATGGCTAGATGGATGGATGGTTGGATGGCTAGATGGATGGATGGATGGACAGGCAGACAGATATAGAAGTAAATAGATCTATAGATAATATGGATGGATGGATGAATGGACAGACAGACAGGTGGATAAACAGACTGGTAGATAGGATAGATAGATACACGAACAGATAGTTAATTAGTAAAATCGTCATACAAGTTTACTTTTAATTCATCATGTATATAAATAATTCAAATACAGTTATACACCATACATATAGAGCCGAATTGTTGTCTTCTGTATAAACCTAACTTAAAGAACGTGTGTAAAGACCTTAGTTGTTAAAAACACTGAAATACATATATACTGTACCCCTTAAGTTACAGACATCAGTACAGGTAACACAAGTTCAGTAACACACAAGGTAGTCCCAGTGAGTGACGTAATGGACCTAAAGAAAAGTTTCACCAAGTTAGACATATTATTATAGTACCTTAACATACACTAAACCTCGTAAAGTATTTAACAAATTGCTGTGTGAAATCATCTTGCTTTCACTACCGCCTGAGTGTGTGGAGAGTTACTGTGTGTGGGGGTGAGTGTGTGTGTGTGGGGTTAGTATGTGGGGGGGGTTAGTGTGTGTGTGTGGGGGGTTAGTGTGTGTGTGTGTGTGTAATAATAATAATAATAATAATAATTGACGGTTTATTGAAAAAGTTCTGCAGCCCGAAGGCTGAAAATATACATTGGACATAAATGACTTATTACATACATTGGTGGTTTAACAAAAGCCTTCATTAGAGAAAGGTAAAGGAACATACAGTGAACATACAGATTAATGTAGGTGTTGAACAGCAAACACGTAGTGTAGTAAATCCCTCCCAGATGGTGTTAGGAGTAACTCACGTGGTGTAGTAGTTCCCTCACAGATGGTGTTAG